>VMDO01009455.1:0-50243 GCA_007922755.1 Pedetes capensis | reverse complement strand
TTTTTTGGTTAAAGCAAAAAAGAAATCATAGCAACACTGGAAAATAAGGAGGAAAATGCTGATGGACCGGAGGAAATTCTAAGATATATCAGAAAGAAAGCAATAGGAGGCAGCCTGAATCATAAGGCTCCTTTGGTAGAGATCTTTGGAGAAGTACGGGAGTTATACTAAGAATGCTGCACCCCGGGAAAGAAGGGGGCCCCATGCAGGGGCCATGGGTGATGACCACTGACCACTGGGAGCAGCTAGGCTGCTGTCGCCACACACACCCTTCCTTTCTTCTTGGCAGCTGGTGGCAGCTGAGGATTGGGGCGGAGGCCATAGGTGGCGGACCTGAGGCAGATTAGCTTCGGAAGCTCCGTGCCTGGCGTGTGCCCTCCCTCCCTACCGTGACTGCACTGAGTAAAACCTGCAATGTGAGCCTAACTAGCACATCTCACCCCTCCGCTTGCCCAAGGAGGCTGCGCACACAGCTAGTGTCAACAGTGTGCCGGGATCTGAACCTGGAAGATGGGCCTCCACCTCAGAATTACCAATGAGGAGGAACGATACTTGCCCTCAGGGATCCTAAATTTTTTAAGATATTTAATCAGTAGCAAAGGCTTTGGGTCTCCTTTTCAGGTCTCCAAGGTGATTTCTCAGTCCACTATATCAAATCCCAACCTAAATGTATGTTATGTTGTTTTATTGTTGTTGTTGTTAGGTGCCATGGAGTCGGTATCCGACTCATAGCAACCCTCATAGGGTTTTCAATGGCTGACTGTTTCGGGATTGCCTTGGGAGTGGATTGCTAGGTCCTTCTCCCATTTTTGCAGTGCTGGGAATTGAACTCAGGACCTCAGAGACTGCAGCACAGCGCTCTACCCACTGAGCTAAATCCCAGCCCTTTGTTTTATTAGCGTGTGTTAATTATACAATGTAAAGGCTCTTAGGACATTTCCAAACATGAACATCATGTACTTTGAACATATTAATCTCCTCTATTACTCTTTCTCCCACATATGTGTGTCAGCTTGACATCCTGTGGGGACTTGTGTGTTGTTGTGATGCTGAAAGCTATATCACCAGCATTTCAGATACCAGCAGGGCCACCTATGGTGGACAGGTTTCAGCTGAGCTTCCAGACTAAGACAGGCTAGGAGAAGGACCTGGAAGCCCACTCCTGAGGCAATTAGCCATTGAAAACTCTATGAAAAGCAGAGAAGCACTGTCAAATACAGTACTAGAAAATGATCCCTCCAGGCTGGAAGGCATTCAAGAAATGACTGGGGAAGCGTTGCCTCCTCAAAGTGGGATGGAACTTAATGACGGGAATGGAGTAAAGCCCCTGGGACCTTCACTTACTTATGTGGAATGACTCAGAAGAAACACAGTGACTGCAACAATGGGCTCAAATAGCAAAAGATCGTGTGCATGGCACAGTGTTGGAGAGTGTTTTGCTCTGTTGTATGTAGGGTTGCTGTAAGTCAGACCTGATTTGATGGCACCCAACAACAACAACAACAACAATTACTCTTTTGTATCCCCCCTTGCTTCTCTCTTCCCCTTCCATGCCTCTAGTTGTTCTCCTTTTATGTTCAGGTCTTCTTTTACCCCTGGCTTCTACATGAGAAAAAAAAGCATGTGATAAGTTTGGAGGTTCCTCAGAAAATTAAAAGTAGAACTACCAGAAAGAAAGAGAGAAAGAAAGAGAGAAAAAAAGAGAGAAAGAGAGAAAAAGAAAGAAGGAAAGAAAGAAAGAGAAAAAAAAAGAAAGAAAAAGAAAAAGAAAGAAAGGAAGAAAGACAGGAAGGAAGGAAGAAAGAAAGAAAACAAAAAGAAAAGAGAAAAAAAAGTAAGCTAGTTTAGGCTAAGTTAAAGATGTTTGTTACAAAAAAATGTGATACTTTGTGGGACTGAGTTATTTCACTTAACAGGATGATCCCCAGTTCCGTCCTAACGTATGTTTACAGCATTGTTTGGCTCTGCATCTCAGCACTAGAACAAGCTCCTGAAGGCAATATGAAAAGCTGCACCATTTTAGCGAGGCTATTGGCCACCAGTCACGTATCACACATTCAACACACGTTCAGTGAGTATACTGTATATACACAGCACTCCCAGGCCTGGGGGAACAGGGGGCATGCAGAGGAAGGGCAGGAGCGTGGGCTTTGGGGGGTGGGCAAGGCTGGTGGTGGAGGTCCCAAAGGATAGGTCTCAGCAATTAGTGAAGAAGCAGAAAGACACCCTAAAACACTTTGAGTCTCAGGAGGGCTGAGGACTTACATACTGTCTTGGAGGAACTACACTTTGCTGGGGGGAGGAGACAGACAATGCCAAGAGCCTGACCCAGAGCCTGAACATTCAGAAAGCGCTTGTGGGATGGGAGGCGCCATCTTGGGTGGGGCAGTAGCGAGGCAGAAAGTCTGGTTCTCTCCAGTTGGGAAAATGGGTGTGGGGTGATTTTGATCCCTAATATACCACCTATTAGGGCTGCCTGAAGGAATGACCGCAAACTGGGCTCCCTAAAACAGCGGAGACTTACTCTTTCCCAGCTCTGGAGGTGGAGTCTGGAATCAGGGTGTTGGCCGAGCCATGCTCCCTCTAAGGCTCTAGGGAGGAACCCTTCCTTGTCCCTCCCAGCATCTGCCAGGAACCCACAGTGACCTTTGGTTTGTGGATATACTGCCCCAACCTCTGCCTCCATAGTTGTTGTTATTGTTGTTAGGTGCCGTCAAGTCGGTATCCGACTCATAGCGACCCTCTGTACAACAAGGGAAACACTATTGTCAGTGTTTCTCTGCTGTTCATAGGGTTTTCAATGGCAGATTGATTTTTGTGAGGGGCTTGCCAGGTCCTTCTCCCAAGCCTACAGCTTCTGGTGTTCCCAGGCGGTCTCCCATCCAGGTACTAACCAGGCCCGACCCTGCTTAGCTTCTGAGATTTGACGGGATCGGATGCCACAGGGCTATGGCTGCAGGCGCCTCCATAGTTACACACCTTTATTTTATAGGCACACCAGTCACTGGATGTAGGACCTGCCCCAATCCAGTATGACCTCCCCCAAATGTCATTAAATGCACCTACAAGGACCTTATTTCTACATAAGGTTGTATTCTGAGGTTCTAGGCGGACACGGATTTCCTGAGGATGCCATTCAACCCAATACTTGTGGCCTCACTTGATCCTTTCTCTGTTGTTGTTGTTAGGTGCCATCGAGTCGGGTCTGACTCAGAGCGACCCTCATAGGGTTTTCAATGGCTGATTGTTTCGGGAGTGGACTGCCACATCCCCCTCCCGTTTTATGTGGTGCCGGGGCTCGAACCCAGGTCCTCAGAGTGTGGCGCAGCACTCTACCAGCTGAGGGAAACCCCAGCCCTAACCCAGCCCTGATCCTTTCTCTAGACAGTCTGATTTACAAAGTGGCAAACAAGGCCTTGCTTGTGGACACAGGTACTGAGTCCCCTCACACAAAGGGAGCTGGCCCTGGGGTGGTGGAACCCTCCCGGTAGCCTCTGAAACTCTCCTAAATCATGGCCTCCACGATCCTTTTTCGGATATTACTCAGAAACGCCCAAACAAGGGATTCTTTTTCCTCCTGTTCTTATTTGTTAATTTCATATTTGTGGGCAATGGGAATGTTGTTATCCTCCCTCAAATAGTTCGTTCCTGCAGACAATGTACCGCTCTCCCGTTTCTATTTTAAAGCTGCGCACGCATCTGTAAGAAGATGGCAGTGTTATGTAATACCTACCATTTTTGTCAAAACCTCATCTCACCCCATTGCCTGATACAGGAGGAAGTTACTGGTGTGAAATGTGCTGTTTGTGTGCGTGTTTAAAGGTGAAGAGTACATTCAGACGGATTTCATACCTCACACTCATACGCAGGTCCATTTTTAAAAGACTATAGGTACTGTGCTAATGAAAGACGAAATTCACATCCGTCTCCCATACAGCATGCCAGCAAGGCTTGTACAAATATAGCCGGGTACTCTGCCTTTGCCTTTATAGGTATTTTAAAGAGGTGCCCTTGAGGGAAGCATGCAGACTGATCAACAGAAACATCTCAGAGAGAGGAAGGCGACCAAGAATATTCTCCCTTCTAACAGGTTATGATGTTAAAGTGTTAGTACCTTTGGAACTTGTCATCTGTACTATATCGGTTTATAAATGAGAACTACAACAGCCCCAGTGGGCTTCAGGAAAGGAAAAATGACTTCAGTAAAATGATGTTTCTTTGTTAGAATCAGGGCTTTGTGAGAGGGGAGGTGGGCCAGCCCAGAGAGAGCCAGGTTGCCAATCTAGCTGGCAGGGTCTGGTGTCAGGTCACGGAGGCGAAGGCAGGGCTTGGGAAGCATATACATAGGTATATGAGTCTGCTTGTGGTGGTTGTTAGGTGCCATCGAGTCATGTCTGACTCATAGTGACCCTGTGTACAACAGATGAAACACTCCCCAGCACTGTGTCATGCCCAGCACTATGTCAGTACTTCTCAGATATTCATAGGGTTTTTGATAGTTGATTTTTTTTGGCGGGGGGAGGAGTGGGTTGCCTGGCCCTTCTCCCGAGCTTATAGCACCTCGTATTCCCAGGCAGTCTCCTATCCAAAGACTAACCAGGCCCAACCCTACTTAGCTTCTGAGATCTGACGGGATCAGATGCCAGGGTAGTAGGCTGCAGGTTACTCTAAATGTGAGGGCCCGTCTCCGAATGCAACATCAAGAAGATGCAAGGTACCGCCAGACAGAAGTCCAGGGTGAGACTGCTCTGCCTAGCTCAGAGTAGCATCCATGTGCTACAGGGTAGGAACTGACTGGGGCCCAGAAAGGGGGTCAACATCAAGAAGATCTGATGTTTGCTATTGGGGTCCTGGGCATAAGAAACTGGGATTCTCAGGGAAAAACATCCAGTGCATTTAAATTCTGTATACGTTCCAACCTGGGCATGGGAATAGGGTAACCAAAGGTCTTAGTCACCACTTTGTAAGTTGTCCCCTCTGCAGAAAGGATTGTCTGCAGCTGTTCCACCCTGGCACTTGATCCCATTAGATCTTGGAAGCTACGCAGAGTGGGGCCTGGTTAGTACTTGAATGGTAGACTGGCTGGGAACACTAGGTGCTGTAGGCTTGGGAGAAGGACCTGGCAGCTCACTCCTAAAAAACAATTGACCATTGAAAATGCTATGAATAGCAGAGAAACACTCACAATAGTGCTGGGCATGGCACAGTGTCCAGTAGTTTTTCACCTGTCGTCCATGGGTCACTATGAGTCAGACCTGACTGGAGGGCACCTAACGACAACAATCACAACCGCCACAACAGAAAGGATTGGCTGAAACCTCATGTCCTGGGTTGGATGGTAGTTCTCCAAAGTTCATATCTGCTGGAAGCTCAGGAAGTGGCCTCATTGGGAAAAGAGGTCTTTGCAGATGTAACTATGTAGGATAAGTTTATACTAGATTAGAGCAGGCCCAAAGACAGTGACTGGCATCCTTAGAAAAAGGTCATGTGACGACTCCCAGGGAAGAAGTCTATCTGAAGACAGAGGCAGAGACTAGAATGATGAGCTACAAACTAAAGGAAACAAAGACTCCTGGAATGCACCAGAAACGAGGAGGAGATAAGGACGGGCTTTTCCTCTGAGCCTTCAGAGGCACTATCTATCCTTTGCTCCTTCTGGGTCGTGTGTCTCATGCCTGCTGGGTCTGGGGATATCAAGAGCTCACAGCTTAGTGAGATCTGAGGAGCTTGCTGTCTTGTTGTTGTTATCTTTGGCATATTGAAAACAGAACTGAACATAAATCTAAGAGCCCTGGACTGTGTTTTTTCTTTTTTTACTTATTCAAGTTTGCATTTATCTACTCAGTACATATTTAGGCAGCATCTAATGCACATGTGTATGCAGCATCAGATACACACCAGGCCTTGAACTAGGTTCTGAGGAGACAAAGGTCTTCCGTGGACATCAAAGAGCCCCTAACCAGACACACGTCCTGTCAATTACGTTCCCATGAAATAATGCCCTAAGGAAGCATTATGAAGTCCCTGGGGAAGTTAACCATAGCTATCCTAGAGGAGCTGGGGAGGGGAAGGAGGAATCCTCAGAGGTGACAGCTAAATGGGGTTTTGCAGTGTAAGCAGGAGTGAGCCAGGCGCAGAAGAGCACCTCAGCAGAGGGAACATGAGCCAACAAACGGGGATTCATACTAGCACTTGCAGGGACCGAGAATGAGACCGCATGCCTGGAATTAAAATATGCCACGCAGGGAGGAACAAAAGTAAAGAGACACATACAAAGAGGTAGGTAGTGAAGATTCTGGAATGTGCTATTGAGTTGAGACTTTGAGCATTGGCGGTGGGAAGCCACGGTGGTTTGGACAGAGTGGTGTGGTCAGGTTTGCGAAGTACAGACTGGAACAAAACTAGAAGCAGAGAGACAGGAGGAGGAAGCTGTTGCCAGGGTTGATGTGAGAAATGCAGCTGTACTGGACCTAGAGGGTGGGATGAGAAGCGAGGAGTGGCTTGTTTTAAGAAACGTTTAGGAGGTCAGCTCCCTTGCCGTGTGTTAGCCTTTTAAGCGCATAGAAATTACTTCATTTTCTGAGCCTTAATTTTCTCATCAGGCTGGGATTTAGCTCAGTTGGTAGAGCGCTGCGCTGCAGTCTCTGAGGTCCCGAGTTCAATTCCCAGCTCTGCAAAAATGGGAGAAGGACCTGGCAATCCACTCCCAAGGCAATCCCGAAACAGTCAGCCATTGAAAACCCTATGATGGTTGCTATGAGTTGGATACTGACTCGACGGCACCTAACAACACCAACAACAATTTTCTCATCAATAGAGTGGGGAGAATGATATACCATTCCATTGGAAGTCCATTGGAGGTGGCAATACTTTGTAACTTCTTTATCAACCTCTGGCGCACCGTTATTGGCAGGATTTCCATAAGAATTGTGGAATGACCCACCTTGTATCTCAAAGGTGGTTGACCTGGAGAGAGATGTAAATACCAAAGAGTTCCGTACACTGATTAAGAAACGTGTCTGGTGTTGTGGCACATGCCCGTAACCCCAGAGACTCAGGAGGCTGAGACAGGAGGATCGCGGGTTCAAGGCCACAGGCAGTCTGCACAACTGACTGAGACTGTCTCAAAGTCAAAAATAAAAAAGGGGCTAGGGGTATATCACAGTGGTAGAGCACTTGCCTAGACTGTGTGAGGCCTTGGACTCAACCCCAGTGCTTCAAAAAAAAGGAAACTTGGAATGTGATTTTTAAAAGCCCAGGTTTTAAGTAGTTTTACACTCTTTCTAAAATACGTAATTATGTTCTCTGCTCACATAATTTTATCTATTATAAAAACTGAACATATCACTGTCACTTTTATTGCGGGATACTGGCAGAATTTGCTTTACCTAGCAGATGTGTTCCTGAAAATTTTACTTGTAAATTGATTTTTAAATGAGTTAAATCATACTTTACTCACACCAGGGAGCTACACTTCAAGGAATCTTCTGGTTGTGACTCTTGGTAAAACTAATAATTATCTTTAACTTTTGGAGGGGTGAAATACGAATTTATCTAAACAGGGTGGTAGTGGTCTATATAAATATACACTTGTATATATTTTAATATACCCAAAATGCAAAGTACTATCTGCTCAGAGATATCAGGCAAAGTCTGTCTCTCAGCCTGTTGCCATGTGGTCATGCTTTTTCAACACCTAGCCATTGTAATTTAAGGCATTCTCTCACCAAACATGTCAAATTAGCACATGCATTAATCTTCTTCATACTTGACACAGACCTATTCTTAACCCTTCTATTACTGACATGAGATCAGTTCATTTTTGCAATATGATCTTCGGTGAGACAATAAGTGACAAACTTACTATTTAGCTTCATGTCAGGATCTAATTGCATTTTGATTTGTTCCTTGACGTGCTGTTGGAATGCTGAGAATTGGACACAGAAAGTTGAATGAGTCATCTTTCCCTAATTATAACTTGTAAAACATAACAGCAGTAATAGATAAGTGATGCCAATCAATACTGAAAATGTTCAGACCGGAAAGAGAGCTGGCAAGATGGATTTGTAATAATTACCATGTATGAAGCACCTACTATGTTCCAGCAGTAGTACTTGTTATGTCATTTTTATCTCCCCCAAACTCTAGCTGACACTACTCATTTTGTAGTCAAGGATGTGGAAACCTAGCAATAGAGTCATTTGCTCTAACTAACCCAGGTAGGGCAGAGCTGACATCTGAACCCTGATCTCGTGTCCTATGGCAGACCTGGGTTCTACCCCTATGTGGGCCTCTGTCTAACTTTTCTGCTTGGGTTCCTCATCTATCACAAAATGCTTTTTTTTCTCTCTTTACCTCTGAGACCCCTTGTGCTTCCTGACATTTTCAATGAAGTCTTAAGAAGGTCTCGAGCTACTTTTAAACAGTGTGGCACCCCACCAGACCTCCAATAGTCAACGAAATCCAACTTGAAATCCAAGAATAGCTAACCCTCTCCTTCAGTCCCAAGAGCCATTTCACTTACTGAAATACTTAGCACACTACCATCCAATTACTATGTAAAACACCTTGGGAGACCATTAATACAAAAGGTTATATATTCTAAAACCCAAATGTCATTTTGTATTAGACATTTTCTTAAGGGCTACTTATCTCAGGATGAGTTCCCAGAATGAGTGCTTAATAATTATTTTGCATTTAAACAACCTACTTATGAATTCCAGGGATACATTGTGTCGCAGTAAGGCTTCTGCAGGATACAGCAATTATTCTAAATGCTGGTGGATTAACTGCTACAGTGTTGCAGCCTGACAAAATGACACATCTGTATTAGATCACTGGTGGGTCATGAGGCAAAATCCTGCCTTCCCTTCCAACCCCCACCCACGTCCCAGAAAACAGGGCTACCTGGGATATTTCTTAATTCAGTGAGAAATAATATAAAACCCACTGTAACCTATATACATAGAATCCAAAATATCGACCTGATCAGAGGTATTTTATCATTTGGTGAATTGAAATACTAATGGGTCCTTCTTCGAAGATGCTAGGAAGAAGATTTTTAGAAGTCAAGGCATTTTTACATAGATGATGAATTTGACTTAAAAGTCAACTCAGCAACAGAAACTGGGAGTTTAAACCTATTTAGATTTATGAGGTTTGTCTTTAAAAGAGTAGGCCATAATTTGGGAGAAAAGATGGTTTGAATTAAAATGTGTCGATTTGTTCCTGTGTGCACATGTGTGCAGCTGTGTGTGTGTGTGTGTGTGTGTGTGTGTGTAGGGCTAAGGTGGGAAAAAAGTTCAATTAACCTCTCATGAACTCCAATAGCCATGCTCCATGCAGCTTTAATAAGTAACCACTTGGTGATGAGCATTTAGCAGTCTCATTAAATCATAATTTAAGATTGCTTTATTTTTTTTTTCAGTCCCAAACAAATAAAACCATGTTCAATTCTAATAAGGATCTTTGGAACAGCTGTTTCTGTGCTACAGAATGTGTAATGACCTTATAATTGTATTAGATGTGGCATGGAAATGTTTTATGTTTCCCTTCCAGCCTGAAATGTGCTAAATAAGAGAAGCCAAAGAACAGGGATTCGTTATGAATTCCAAGGGCTCAAAGTCTGGGCTTCCAGAGACCATGGGGGTTGCAGTGCTCAGTGAAATTCCCATGTTGATGCTGGGCTAGGCCGGACCGGACAGAGGCAGAAAAATTGGTTTCTCTTCCATGCGTACCCTGATTCCCTGCCCTCGCCTCAAACATCCAAGTACCTGCTTGAACCCATGTTGTTGTTGTTGTTGTTAGGTGCTGTGGAGTCGGTATCCGACTCATAGCAACCCTCATAGGGTTTTCAATGGCTGACTGTTTCGGGATTGCCTTGGGAGTGGGTTGCCAGGCCCTTCTCCCATTTTTGCCATGCTGGGAATCAAACTCGGGACCTCAGAGACTGTAGCGCAGCACTCTACCAATGGAGCTAAATCCCAGCCCCGCTTGAACCCTTAGATCTTAGACGAACCTGCTCACTGATCATAGGCAGGTTGTGAGGGGCACAACATCGCGAGGGCCAACCCCTGTTATGAATTTCCTCTAGCATGAGGGCTGCATGACTGACACTTGCTCTCTGAGTCTATTACCTAGTGATTCCCCTCCAGGCCCAGAGGCTGATGTGGCTGAATTCTATCCACTGGCTTCATGGCTGGCTGCTTCATACTGGGTTTGGCCAATGGGGAGCCTCTCAGGAGGGAGTAAAGCCTGGCAGAGGCTTCCTGGATCCTTCCCTGGAGTATTAATCATGGGCCACGTTCATTTCTCTACCTCCTGTGTGCAGGCTCTGCCCATATGGCTCTTTGCCTGGAGGTTCCTCTAGTTCCTTCCACCTTACCAGTGGTGACAAGTACTACTGCTGATAGTCCTGGGGAGCTTCTTACAGGTATATGCTCGCTGGTAAACCAGTTGTCCAAAATATAAAAATAGAAAATGCTCCTACCATGATCAATTTCAAGCTATCTGAATAGTGTGACTCAAGGTGGGGCCGAGAAGGGTCATGAAAGTCAACTACCACAGGCCCCTTGAGGGGATCTACATACCACCAGTTCTCTACAGCCTGCTCACACCTTTGTAAAGAATCTGTTCTATTGCTGTGGTCTGCAGTTGAATATGATCTGCACTGATTACCCATTTTGACTGGACCTGTTTCTGACCAGACACGGCTTTAAACCCATAGAAAAATTAGGTTCAGGTCCAGGTATGGGTATCATATGTTAACATGTAGAAGGTTTGGTTTGGGTTTGGGTTTAAAATTTTAATCCTATGTGTTGTTGCTAGATGCCGTCGAGTTGGTATCTGACTCATAGCGACCCTACATACGACAGAGGAAACACCATTGTCAGTGCTTCTCTGCTATTCATAGGGTTTTTGATGGCGGATTGAGTTTTGGGAGTGGGCTGTCCGGTCCGTCTCCCAAGCTACAGCACCTGGTGTTCCTAGGCGGTCTCCCATCCAAGTACTAACCAGGCCCCACCCTGCTTAGCTTCTGAGTTCTGATGGGATCAGATGCCACAGGGATATGACTGCAGGCAATTCTATGTGTAGATACATGGATAAAGTTTTTTCAACATTTCTTTCCGATTGTTCAATAGCTAATGATACAAAACCAAACCAAAGCAAATAAAAAACATTAAAAGCTACATCCAAACCCAATTTTTCACTGGGTTTGTGCTCAGGTGTGGGCTCAGGAAAAGATTTTTAAATGCTTGAACTGGAAGGGGTTCAGGGTTCAGACTCAGGTTTGGTTCGAAGCCCTGATACTTACACATACGATTTAAACAGGAACCTGAACTGAACCCAAGCCCTCTAAATTTTAACTCATTGAACTCCCACCCAAACTTGAACCCAGTCTTTGTGTGAGTTTGAAGCCCTGCTCCCAGGACCTCAGGAGACACAGCCTGCTCCCGAAACGCTGAGCCTTGTGTTCCTAGACCCTTGCAGTGAGGGGGAAGAATCCCCAAAGGAACACCATGTCTGCTGAGCCATCTCATAGTGTTAGAAGCTCTTGCACACATAACAGGAGCATGCTTTCCTCGGGGTCCTCTGCTGGGAACACAGGGACGCACATCGTCTATTTCAAAATGCAAGCTCTCAAGCTCATCTCTCTCTCCTTTAAGGGTCTTCCAAGGGACCTAGAGCATTGCAGGGTGAGTTGACACTACCACCGGGCTAATGGAGGGTGAGCCCCATCCCACTATGCGGGGCCAGCTGCCCAGAGAATCCCTTCCTGGCTGGGTCTGGGATGGCTCCACCCAGCCAGTCACTGCTCCTGGGGAATGGCTCCGAGAACTCTTCCTCATCCTCTGGCCTCAGCACGTTTTGGGCCTCATCCCACTGATGGACTCCATGTCAGGGTAGACGCTCAGGCCAAAGGAGGTTTCCTATTCTGAACTGTCCTTTCTTCTCCCTTCAAGGCCACTTCTCTAAGTGTCTCCAAATCAAATAAGTGTCTTCAGAAAATTTTCTTCCCCCAGAGAACTCAGTGGTTCATCAGGCTGAATGTAATACCTTGAGATGGCTCAAATAATGTTGTCAGGTGCCATGGAGTCAGTGTCCAACTCATAGCCACCTTATGTACAACATGAGAAACAGTATTGTCAGTGCTTCTCTACTATTCACAGGGTTTTCAATGGCTGATTGATTTTTGGGAGTGGGTTGCTGGGTCCTTCTCCCAACCCTACAGCACCTGGTATTCCCAGGAGGTCTCCCATCCAAGTACTAACCAGGCCCAACCTTGCTTAGTTTCTGAGATCTGACGGTATCGGATGCCACAGGGCTACGGCTGTAGGTGGCTCAGACAATGGAGATAAGAAAATGTTATTGACTTCCTTTGGGAATAACGCTACCATAATTACCATGACAACCACTGCTGCTGATCATAATAACCCTTAACATTGATTGAGCACTTACTATATGTCAGGTGCTGCCCGAGCACATGAACTTCCTTACAACCGGGTATGAGTCACAGTCCTTGCCAGAAAGCAGCTTCAATATTCAACAGGCTTTATATACTTGAAGAAAGTTTCATCGAGGGGGTTTTTATTCCAGCAAATTGTAGGCAGGATGAAGATAACTAACAAAATGTTGCATGTACCTCGACTGCCCATACTACCAGCAAAGGGCAAGGGCAAGAGGAGGTGACAGTGTTGTCAGAGGTTAGAGATGAGAGCTGTGGTCAGAGAAGGGAGCAATGTCCCTCCAGGAGCCACTGCTATAAAAGACCGCATCCACTTCCAAAATTAAGGTCTCAGTGAGCATGGCATATGGGAGGTACTGTGAGGTGATAAAGACCCCGGCCCTTCTCTTGCCATCTTCTCTTGGCTGAGCTCCGAAGAAAGTTGAAGGGAGGGAGAACCAGTCGTATAGTTCATACATTTCACCCTCTTGGGGATTAAGTACAGCAAAGTGGTGGAGATGGACTGAAGAGGGACTGGTATATAGAGAACAACCACTACCAACTACAAGAGGTTAAGTATTACCATCATCCTTGTCACACAAAGCAGCCAAACTTGAACCCAGGTCATCCAGCTCATGCCCTCTGCACTATATTACGCTGCTTTCTGAAGCTCACTATACAGGCAGGAAGGGAAGAAAGTTCTGCTTGCGTTCTCTTCAAATTACTGGTCTTTCCCTATCCCACCTCCAACCTCCAGATATGTTGGAGCCGTGAAAAAATCAGAACACAAGTTAACTTTTCAGAAAGTAATACAAGAATTGCAGCCTGGGCAGTGTTCCCTCTGCTGATGTTTGGGTTGCCTTGCCTGAACAGCCCTGTTCCTCTGTACCTGGTCTCATGTGCACCTCTCTTAGACAAGGCAACGTGCTTAGAGAAGTCCTTCTCTTTTTGAATACAGGGAGGCAAAAGGAATAGAGGAATCTTGGGCCCATATCACGAAAAGAAAAACTTCTATATTTAAAATCTTTCTGTGTTGCTGACAGCAAATATAAACTCTTCTAATACATTACGCTCTTTTTATCTATGAAGGCTACAAAATGTTGCATGTACCTCGACTGTATTTTTTTTTTATTTTGGTACTTGAGGTTGAACCATGGCCTTGTTGCATACTTTGCAAGTGCTCTACCACTGAGCCGCACCCCCAGCCCATTTTAAAAATGTCATTTATATCTTGAGACAAGGTCTCACTAAGTTATGCAGGCTGCCTCTGGCCTCAAACCAATGGTCCTCCTCCCTTTACCTCCTGAGTCACTGGGCTTACAGACGTGGGCCACCAAGCCTAGTTCTTCTTTTTTCTTTCTTTCTTTCTTTTCTTTTTCTTTTTCTTTTATTTTTGTGGTACTGGGAGTTTGGACTCAGAGTCTCACACATTCTAGGCAAGAACTCTACCACTGAGCCACACCATCAGCCCTTATTTTTAGTTTTTTAAATATGGAGACAGGGTCTTGCTGAGTTATACAGACTGCCTCTGGCCTCTAACATGCAATCCTCCTGCCTCAGCCCTCCTAGTTATTAGGATGATAGGCATGCACCACTGTGCCTGGCTGACTGTATCATTTTAAATCATCAAAACACTTTCCTGTAACAACAATGAAGCCTTCAACTTCTATAGCAAAGGTAACTCAAAACACTTCCTGGAAAGTTTTCTATAGCCACCACCATAAGCAACCCCCACTGGATTGCTTAATATCTCTTATAAAAGAACCAAGGAATAAATCATCTTTAGAATGCAGTGCAAACACAGTTAGTTTTGCCTGATAACATGTCATTCTTCTTTTTATAAGCTAGTGAGAACAATGAAAAGTATCTTCTCTTTTCGCCTTCACTTATGGGAAATTCCAGGTTAATTTGTTCATGGGCCAGTCGCAATAATTCACTTTACATTAGGATGTCTGATAATATCCCTTATCCTCATTTTGATAATAAATGTGTCCTTCATTCTTTTTACAAGTTAGAGATTACTGGTAACCACTTTTATGCCTAGTAAATTCTATTCACATCTTTTTTTTTGACACTTACAACCTTGTGAGGTCTGCTCGTTATTGTTGTTAGGTGCTGTTGAGTTTGAGGTCTGATAGATTACTACTATGTTGATGTTTTCAAATGAAAGAGAGCTGAAATAATTTGGTTCAGGTCACTCAGTTTGCCGAGAGTGGCCCCTGCAGACGGCATAGCAAACTGAGAAAAGTGGTTTCGAACCAAACATGGTCTGATTGGTTTATATCCTGGTTCATGTCAAGCTCTCTTGACCTTGGGCAAATCACCTCCTCAAGCCCCCCTCCATAACTAATCTTCTGTGTTCTCATTTCTTAGGTAGGGATCATGCTTGTACTTACTTAATGGGACTCCTCAAAGGTTAGAAATGAGATAATCCGTGGAAGCACTCAGCATAATACCTGACCCCTGGGAAGATCCCAATAACTGTCCACTATTATTGGGATATTTAACTTTAGGCCATCTTCATTTTTCTAAAGGCTAGCATTCTTTTTACCGCCATGCTACCTTTCAGTGATTATAAATATATTGTAACAATACTGCATTCAAATACCTGTTTTTCCGAACCTACATTTTCCTTCCCAGCCCCCACGACAAACTGCAATCTAGCAGATTCTTGGGTTGTACAATATAATTAGAAAGAGCTCCTGGCCAGGAGTGGGTTTCAGTCACATACAGATGCCATTAAAGAATGGCCTGTGTCAGCACCCAGGGGAGGGTTTGGTCTGAAGTGACTGCCCACGACAGGTGCTCCCACCTCACACCAACACATCCTTCCAGGGTGACACTCTCTGTCATGCTGGCAACGGCTGTTCCCAGTGCCTCCTGCCAGGGCCCATTACTTCCTGGAAGACTCCCCAGTTCTGGATGCACAAATTGAGAAACAGGTGATGTCGCCAAGTCACTCTCCTTCCTGAGCCCTGTTTCCTTATCTATAAATAAAAGCAGTGGGTGGGGATGAGAATGGACGCTATGATTTCCAAATGCCACTGTCAGACCCCCAAATTAATAGGACTCCTCTACAGGAATTTGTGGGCTGGGACTTAGCTCAGTGGGTAGAGCGCTGCTCCACAGACTCTGAGGTCCCGAGTTCGATTCCCAGCACCACAAAAACGGGAGAAGGACATGGCAACCCACTCCCGAGGCAATCCTGAAACAACCAGCCATTGAAAACCCTATGAGGGTTGCCATGAGTCAGACAGGACTCAATGGCACCTAACAACAACAACAACAACAACAACAACAACAACAACAGGAATGCACCTAACAACAACAACAACAACAACAGGAATTTGGCTAAATGATTCCCAGGACTCAAATGTGTCCTCCACATTCCAGCGGGTCCCAACACTCTCTAGCATGTTCTATGTAAGGTCACTGGGTTACCTGGGAGGGATCAGAGAGCACAAGGACTCACCGAACACCTGCTGTCTATTGTTGACTTGAGAGAGAGGCGAGATTGAAGGAACAAGGTGGACATTTGTAGACTTGTGAAGTTGAGAGAGGGGGAGTCAGAATGAAAGAGGGACATGACATGTTGCGTTTTACAGAGCACTGCCTCATGCCTTACCTCTATCCCTGTGACACCTCGGTAGTAGATATAATTATGTCATCCTTGCTTTCCAAGGAAAAGAGTTGCCTAAGATCACAGAGATAGTAGGCTATAAAGACCTGAATTTTGCTCAAAAGTCGGGAATTACTACCCTTATACCACGTGCTTCTCTAATAACTCAGCCTGTGGTCCGGTTTTCCTGAGGCAAATATGTTGCTGCTGTTGGGTGCCATTGAGGTGTGTCCAGCTCATAGTGACCCTCATAGGGTTCTCAATGGCTGCTTGTTTCAGGATTGCCTCAGGAGTAGGTTGCCACATCCTTCTCCAATTTTTGTGGTGTTGGGAATTGAACCCGGGACCTCAGAGACCACAGAGCAGCGCTCTACCAACTGAGCTAAATCCCAGCCAGAGCGAAATATAGTATAATGAAAACACTACAGACCCACTCCCTTCATTTTCCAAGATGGTCTATAGACAGGACAGAACAGGAAGCTCCAGGTAGCCAACCACAAACAAGGATGGAAACCGCTGGGGTGCCTGGAGGCAGAGTGATGTTGGAATCATCTAGTTAAAGCTGACATCGTGGCCTTGACAGTCACATCAGCTGGCTCTCAAGGCACAGGATCCCATGAATTCCTCTGAAGTTTGGGGTCATGTCTCAATCTACGGCGACTGAAGTTTGTATCTCTGCAGGTTTTGATCACTCAGGCACCTCAGGCTGTCAAGTGGCCTGTCATCTCCCCGGCAATGAGTCACGAGCCCATCAAACCTCAAGTGCTGTGCCGGCTGAGAGGCACCGTAGTGTAGCTCGATGGTCCTCAAGCTGTAGCATGCATCAGAATCATCCGGAAGGCCTATTAACGCACTGATGCTGGGGCCCACCCCGGAAGTCTCTGGTTTAGTAGGTGGAGGATGAGGACGGAGTGTCTGCATCTCTAACAAGCTCCCAGGTGATGCTGATGTTGCCACTCAGGCAAGGAACCATGCTTTGAGCCTCATTCATATGGAGGTGGAGCGAGTGACCTTCAGTGAGCTGGGGTTTTGGTGAGACCTTGGCTCGGCAACTTGGACACATTTCTAGGCCTTCTAGAGGTTTGGCTTCCTTGGTTTCAAGGTAGGGGGAACAGGATCAACTTGACAAAGTTGTTGGAAATGTAAAAGGACAACGTGCAATGAAATGCATGCATGGAAATGTCATCATGAGACCTATTAAAATTATCAATAAAAATGAAACAGCAGAGTGCGGTGGCACACGCCTGTCATCTCAGTGGCTCGGGAGGCGGAGGCAGGAGGATCGCAAGTTCGAGACCAGCGGCAGCTTGCGTAACTTAGCGAGACCCTGTCTCAAAAAATAAAGAATGGGCTGGAGGCGCAGCTCAGTGGTCCAACACTTGCAGAGCATGCAAGCGCAGGACCCTGGGTCCAACACCGAGTATTGCAAAATAAATAAATAAATAAATAAATAAATAAATTAATTAATTAATAAAATAGAAGAAAATGTTAAATGAGATGGTCTACATATAACCCAGAGGGCAGCTCGCTGTTCCTGCATCCACCAGGCTCCTGTGTCTCTACAAACGACAGGACTCATCTTTTCTCCTAGCTGCCCCACTCCAGCAGTGGCACTGTGGAAAAGCATCAGCGAGCGCCTCCAGCCTAGAAAGACTTGCTGAGGACACAGAAGGGGATGCTGACATCACACCTCGCAGCTCCAGCTTGAACTCTCGCCTCCAAAATATGTTCCCGCCATCTTCTTACATAGGCTGGGATTCACTATATAAATTTAGCTCAGTTGGTAGAGTCTCTGTAGTCTCTGAGGTCCTGGGTTCGCTTCCCAGCACTGCAAAAATGGGAGAAGGACGTAGCAATTCACTCCCAAGGCAATTGTGAAACAGCCATTGAAAACCCCACGAGGGTCGCTGTGAGTCACACATGACTTGACGGCACCTAACAAAACAATCTTACATAACTGTTCCCTGAAGAGAGTGATGATCAAGGGAAGCAAAATGCACAGTAAGTGGTGGCACTCAGGGCTCCTCAGACACCCCAGCCTCGGCCACCCTGTCCTAAGGGGTCTGAGAGCACCTGCCTCTGAGAGCCCTCGTGGGCTTTTTCTCCCTGGACCCAATGGCTCCTGGGTGAGGAGTGTGCCTTCCCTTCTGTTCTCAGCACTTATGTATCATTGGGCTCTCTGCAGTGGCCTCCGGCCATGTGACATGACGGCTCCCCTGGTCCCCAGGTATTACCCACAGCCCATGGTTCCTCTACTTTCTCATCCTCCATGGAGCCAGGGCCTCTTCCTGTGCCTCTCACCCACAGCCAGATGGTGCCTGGCACGTCTCCCTGGTGTCTCCACTTCTATCAGGAAGAGGACACTCACCGGCCTCCGAAGCCATGTCCTCCTCTTAGCAAAGCTTGCTTCCTATACCCCGATCTTACCCTCTGAGGGCTTTAATTATCATCTCTCTTTCATGCTTTAATTCAAAATCACCTTCACTAAAAGCAAAATCTAGGGAATCCCCTATCCTCACCCCATCAGAAAGGGAAGTGTCACCATCAAAGGGAAGGCTCGTCATGAAAAATTCCCATTCTACCTTACTATACCAGGTCTCGTGAGTTAAGCCACACTCAAAATCAATGTGTCTCTTAGAGTCTTGCCATTGTCTGTTGTTGTTGTTAGGTGCCGTCGAGTCGGTATCCCACTCATAGCGACCCTCATAGGGTTTTTGATGGCTGACTGTTTCGGGATTGCCTTGGGAGTGGATTGCCAGGTCCTTCTCCCATTTTTGTGGTGCTGGGAATTGAACTCAGGACCTCAGAGACTGCAGCGCAGCGCTCTACCAACTGAGCCAAATCCCAGCCCGACATTGTCTATTGAATCCCCAAATTAAGGAAAACACAATGTGTTTTTACCTTCTGAAGGCACATTGTGAATCAAGGTGTGGAAAATGTCCACATTACTGAGTGCCCACTTGGGCACATAGCCATGGTGACTGAGGTGGTTTTGACTTTGAGCCTATGTTTGTTGCTTTGAGGTTGGATGCAGTAAGCTTTTCATTTGTCTCTCTTGCTTGTCTACCCACTCATCCCGTTACCCCACTGTTGTTGTTAGGTGCTGAAGAGTCGGTGTCCGACTCATAGTGACCCTATGTAAAACAGGGAAAACAGTTTTGTCAGTGCTTCTCTGCTATTCATAGGGTTTTCAATGGCTGATTGCTTTTTGGGAGTGGGTTGTTGGGTCCTTCTCCCAAGCTTACAGCTCCTGGTGTTCCCAGGCGGTCTCCCACTCGAGTACTAACCAGGCCTGACCCTGCTTAGCTTCCTAGTTATGATGGGATCAGAAGCCACACTGATATGACTTGAGGCTAACCCCATAGTAACCCCTGTTAACTCCCTTACTCTTGCTGTGGTTGCCTGCGATCGTAGCCCTGTGGCATCTGATCCTGTCAGATCTCGGAAGCTAAGCAGGGTCGGGCCTGGTTAGTACTTGGATGCGAGACCGCCTGGGAACACCAGGTACTGTAGGCTTGGGAGAAGGACCCAGCAACCCACTCCCAAAAATCAATCCTCCATTGAAAACCCCATGAGCAGCAGAGAAGCACTGATAAAAGTGTTTCGTTTGTTGTACATAGGGTTGCTGAGTAGGATCCCGACTCGAGGGCACCTAACAACAACAACAACTTGCTGTGGTTGGAGGAACTTAAGATTTAGGTTCAGTTTTGGAAATACTGTGTTACCACACTGAGCCTTTGACAGAAAGGGACCATAAAATAGGGCTGATGCTAACATCTGCTTCAGAAAGGACTGAGTAAATGACTGTATAGACAAGGCCTTTCACAAGTATTAGTACTTCCAACATGTGCTTCTCTTATTTCTCAGACACCCACCTATTTCTCTCCTTTTCTTTTTTGTTTTGTGTGTGGTCTATTTATTTTTATTTTATTATTAATGATAGTGGGGTACAGAGTAGCAAAGGTTTTGCTCTTTCCATTGCACACCTATTACATCATTTTTTGCTTTCTCCCTAAGTTTCCCCTCCAGCTAGGACTAAGCGTTTCAGCATAACGGACAGCACAAGACCCATTTTTACCAGTTTTCCTCCAAGTGACTAGGCTTTCCTGCTTCCACAGAGGGAAGTACATCCAAGCTGTTGTCACGTTAATCACAGGCCAACTGGGAGTTGGCTATTTACACTGGTGTCACTTCCTCCAAGATTTGATTACTGTAATTGCCTATTGACTGTGTGCTCCGCCAGCTTCCACACTAGCTCCAGCTGTCACGGTCGGGAGCAGTGGACAGTCTGTGTCACTGTGAAAGGGGACGCTTCCAACACAGACATGGAGCTGACCTTTCTCTCCCTCTGTCCCGCTCCCTCTCTCGCTTTTCCCTGTTAGAATGCGTCCCCAGCCAAGGAGATCTCCCTGCATTTCAACTATGGATTCTGTGGTCAAATTCTGCCCAATACAATTGGCAGAATAATCCAAGGTCATCCGGAGTGTCGTTGACTGATATTTATTTTCATTTGGAATTGTCCAATGCCCTGACTGTACTTTGTTAAATTTAAGCCTTCTGCTTATCTCATGCTGTTTTCAATTGATTTTTATGAATCATTTGGCTTCCGCACCGATTTTTTTCCCATTTTC
Organism: Pedetes capensis; assembly: GCA_007922755.1. Lineage (NCBI taxonomy): Eukaryota > Metazoa > Chordata > Mammalia > Rodentia > Pedetidae > Pedetes > Pedetes capensis. Next base: position 29,548 of record VMDO01009455.1, on the reverse strand, counting down.
CTTCATTCGTGTTTGCGTGAGTTGGGGGAGGGGGACAGTGGCTGTCGATAGTTTGCTTTTCTGGTCAACCAAGTCATGGTGATCCGATCCGATGCTGCCCTCAACTCCGGAGCCAGGTGCAGGCTCCCATTGTCTTCACTATATAAATTGGCTTGAATTTCATCGGGCCATTTCAGGCATAAATTCCTGCTGCTACCTCAGCCTAAACTTTGCAGGAGTTGTCCCACAGCTCAGCTGTCTTCCAGAAGCGAATTTAGCCCAAATCGCTACCATCCACGGCGATTGCCCTGGATGAATCTTTCCAGCCATCTAGCTCTCGAATGAAAAGTGCTTCCTCACCGCTCATTGGATGGCCGGTAATGAGCTGCTGTTTCTACAAGATCACTTACCTGATGGCAGAGGAGGGCTCAATTGCAAAGACCCAGGCAGGTCCCCAGAAGGCTCTGGCTGAGCCCTGCTGGAAGACTGCACCAGCATTCCCCCCGCCCCCACTGGAGGTTGAACCCATGGCCTCGCGCCTGCATGCTCTGCAAGTGCTGCACCACTGAGCTGCACCCTCAGCCCACTTTTTTTTTTTTAACTTTTTGAGACAGGGTCTCGCTAAGTTACGCAGACTGCCTCTGGTCTGGAACTTGTGATCCTCCTGCGTCCGCCTCCCAAGCTGCTGGGATGACAGGCGTGCGCCACCGCGCCTGGCACTCACCAGGATTTTTACAGAGAGCCCCCACCATGTTCTTTTTCCCATTTAGCTCCAGTGCTAATGTGGCTCTTTGTCCCCATAAAATACTCTCCCAACTTCCTATTGGCCTCCAGTGCGCAGAGCGGTGCTCTACCTGAGGCATGCATCAGAATCGCCCAGGGGGCTTGTTAACCTGCACAAGCCTGGCTCCCACCCCCAGGCTCCTGGATTCAACAGGACTGGGCTGGGATCCGATAATTTACATTTCTAACAATTTCGAAGGCAGTGCTACTGTTGCAGGTCCAGACACCACCTTTTGAGAGCCACTGGCTTGTATGAGAGAGAGCCAACAGGCCATCATGGCACCAAGACCCTCAGTCATTTGACTGCTTTCTCTGTTTCAACCCTATCTTCCATGGCACCCACACACTGGCTATTCACTCCATCTTTCATTTATTCTCTCATTTAGCAAATGGGTGCACACAGCACTAAAGCCCTCACAGTGCTTGCAAGTAGCAACCTGCTACCCACCTCCTTGCCTTTGCTATTATTGTGGAATTTCCAGAAACGATACCCGCTTCACCCGCTGCCTTGCCTCTCTGGCTCCCCTCCACTCATGTGGGTTCTGTGCAAAGCACCGACTTCTCTGTAAGCCAGAGTCAGCAGCCGTACAATGCCATTTTGAGACCCTGCACAATTCTCCATCAAAGCACTTACACTGTATTGCCATCGTTTCTTATGTTTGTCCCTGCTACACTGTGACTTCCTGACGACTCCGCTTCTAATTTATTTTTCTAGCTTCAGAACCTTGTGCAACACCTAGCATGTGTTTGCCAATCATTATTTGCTTTCAGACTTGATCGTTTTATGGCGGGGTATCCACTTGACTCAATTAAGTAGGATCTCGGGTTTGAACATGATTTTCCCTCCGTATACACATCATAGGCCATTTACTGGTATTTGGTTGGTTGGGGTCCTGTGTGAATGAAGCTGAAGGAAGGGTGTACAGTCTTCTAGGTCTGATGGATTCCCTTTATTCCATGATTCCAATCTACACCTCCAATCACTGCATCGGAACTAAGTTAGAAAGTACAGACATGGGTCATCACTGTACGTTTGAATAGTATTCTATCACACTAAAATATTTTTACAGCTGGGGTTATAGGTCAGTGGTAGAGTGCTTGCCTAACTCACACAAGGCCATGGGTTTGATTCCCCAGCACAGCAACGATAGCAAAAACATTCTCATGTCCCATATCTTAGTAAATCCTCAAAAATGGTCTGGTGATGCGCTATGATGCTCTAGTAGATATGACTCATCTTTCTATGTGGGAAAGTTACTCCAGAGTGAGAGCCACCTCTCACCCATGATCGGCTGTGAATGGCAGTCCTGGGCAGGAATGGAGCGCCTAGGAGCAGACCAGGAGAAGATGCCAGCACTGGTCTTGGGAGGCATGCAGCTTTTAGTTATGATCTAACCATGTCTGACCCTGCAGTTCTTAGCCTCAGTTTCTTCAGGTGTCAAATGAATTAGCTCTCAAATCTCCTTCAGCCTTATTATTGTTGTTAGGTGCCATCGAGTCGAGTCCTACTCATAGCGACCCTCATAGGGTTTTCAGTGGCTGACTGTTTTGGGATTGCCTTGGGAGTGGATTGCCATGTTCTTCTCCCATTTTGTGGTGCTGGGAATGGAAACCAGGGTCTCAGAGACTGCAGAGCAGCGCTCTACCAACTGAGCTAAATCCCAGCCCCCTTCCAGCCTTAAAATCCTGTGAAAATCCTTTAGATTAAAATAATAATTTTATTTAAAACATTCCCCATTACCAAAAAAAAAAAAATCTTTGACTCCTACTTCTTCCTAATCCATACTACTAAGGCATTGTCTGTTTGTTTCTGGACTATTTCTAGTCTCCTTTTCCTGGCTTTATCACATGGCCATTACCCTTTCACAGGTCTCTGTGAGCTCTTGCCTGGAGTTTTATAACTAACCTTATTTTAATATTCTTCTCATTCCAGCCCATCTATCCTTCAGAAACAGACCCTGAGATGAGCATTCATGAACAAGTAATATATGTTGTTGTTGTTGTTGTTGTTGTTAGGTGCTGTCGAGTCGGTATCTGACTCATAGCGACCCTCTGTACAACAGGGGAAACACTAGTGTCAGTGCTTCTGTGCTGTTCATAGGGTTTTCAATGGCAGATTGATTTTTGGGAGGGGCTTGCCAGGTCCTTCTCCCAAGCCTACAGCTTCTGGTGTTCCCAGGCGGTCTCCCATCCAGGTACTAACCAGGCCCGACCCTGCTTAGCTTCCAAGATCTGATGGGATCAGATGCTACAGGGCTACAGCTGCAGGCCAAGTAATATACAATGGTCTCTTCTGGTTTTAGCTACCTGTCACCAATGGCAGTCTAGATATATTAAATCAAAACTTCCAGAAATAACTCATATGTCTAAAATTAAACATTGTTCTCAGGATTATTTGATCTCTAGTCACTAAAGTGACTAATGGGAGGGTAGCATATACAGCATGGATATTATGGATGAAAAGATAATTTATATCCCAGGCAAGATGGAGCAGATGGCAAGAGATTTCATCTTGCTACTCAGAATGGGGCTGGGATTTAGCTCAGTTGGTAGAGCGCTGCGCTGCAGTCTCTGAGGTCCTGAGTTCAATTCCCCCACTGCAAAAATGGGAGAAGGACCTGGCAATCCACTCCCAAGGCAATCCTGAAACAGTCAGCTATTAAAAACCCTATGAGGTAGCTATGTATCCAATACCGACTCGATGGCACCTAACAACAACAACAACAACAACAACAACAACTCAGAATGGTTTCCCACAGACTGGTGGAGAAAGTCCATAGCAGTCTAAGGTGATATCATTCCCCTCACTTCATCTCATCCCGTGGGCACTACATCATCCTCTATCATCACAAGAAGTGAGGAAAAGAGATAGAGACCATAGTTATATAACTTTTATTACAGGAAATGGTTATAATTGTTCCATTTTACTTTAGTTATGGCTTTACTGTACTTATGTTGTTGTTGTTGTTAGGTGCCATCGAGTCGGTATCCGATTCATAGCGACCCTCATAGGGTTTTCAATGGCTGAGTGCTTCGGGATTGCCTTGGGAGTAGATTGCCAGGCCCTTCTCCCATTTTTGCGGTGCTGGGAATTGAACTCGGGGCCTCAGAGACTGCAGCGCAGCGCTCTACCCACTGAGCTAAATCCCAGCCCTTACTGTACTTATACATAAAATTTTATCATAGTTATGTATAGGAAAAAAACATAGTATGCACAAGGTTCACTACTGGCCATAGTTTCAGGCATCCACAAGGAGTTTTGGAATGTATCCCCTGAAGATAAAGGGGAACTGCTGGAATGAGGAAATGCTTCTGGGAAAAGTGGTCAGAGAGTGCAGGAACCAAGACAGGCAAAGAGAAAACACTACATAGAGATGAGCTTTTACATAAAGTCCCAGATCAGCACGATCTAGCAGGGGCTCTGGAATACATATCACACCTCAGCCTTTGTGCAAACTAGAGGCAAGGGAGCTGGGCTTTAATATTGCTATGCTGTCAATCATAGGCTAAGTGCTGCCCCAAGGGACGTCACTTCCCAACATTTTCAGCTCTCTGCTTGATTCTCAAAGTACCTCCAGGTTATAGGAGGTACTTTCTGAGGAAAGGCACAGCTGTGAGCTGTTAGAGGCAAAACATACAAAATCTGGGAAGGTGAACGGTACACAGAGGAGTAGCAAGAGGGAGCTGAGGGGACCTGGGCACTTGACAGTTTCCACTACACTGACCATCAGAATGTGGCCAGCACAACCTTGCCATGTTACAGCTCAGGCATTGCTCTATCCAGCCACCGTTTATGCCTCTTGTACGTTTGGAACTCCTTAACTACACCACAGTCCCAATAGTCAGCCCTGAAAATTGATCCATGTTTGCCCTTCTGTCTTCACAAAGCTTATATTTCTGGCCAGTTATGTATTTTACATACAGCCCCGATCTATCCAGCCTTGGTAACTTAGCCCACTCTGTACCCTCTGCTGGAATGGACTTTAATCCACACCTGAAAATCTTACTCATCTGTCAAAAGTCAGGAAGACTTTTCTGATGAACCTCCAAGAAGTGAGGTCCTGCCTCCCTTGGCACTTCCCCCAGCACTTCCTCTGTCCCTCCACGCATGTATAATATCTTCCCTGTCCTTGGCACCAATGGTCAGCAGTGACATTTCATTTTCCTTTGCATCTTCCTAACACCAACCACAGTGCCCAGGGCTTGAGGACAAGGGAGGCCATCAATGCTTAGTGAATCAAGAGTTGAGTTACTCCAGGTGCCCATCTCAGACAAAGAAGGGTGACCCCTCTCCCGACTGAGTCCTGGTACAGCTCTTTAGATGGGACATTTAAGCCCTTGGAGGTGATGAATCCCGTCTGCACCCTTTTCAGATCCTGCCATATCGACCACTCCTGTGGAGGAGACGGTGGTGAAATGGTAAAACTGGAGGTGAAAGTGAGAACCGCAACTCACCACAACCGGAAACAACTCTTTGCTTCAAGGAAGCGATGGGAACAGCTTGAGAAGCCGCTCAGTGTGCATAGGACTCTAGCACTCGGGAGCATTTCCATGATCATACACGTGAAGTGTTTCCTGCTGGGAGTAGGGCCGAAACGGCATTTAAAGCTTTGAGCTCCTGTACGACTCTTCCTTTTTGTGGTGTGGGACATTTGGCAAGTCTGTTAACCAATTCTGCGTCCTTTTTCTCCGTAAACTAATGGTACGGTTGGGTAAGGTGGTATCTAAGACTTTTAACAGTGCTAACGTTTTATGATTTCATGGGACCTTTTATGTGTTAGCCACTTGCTAAGTACTTCAGAATTGATAAATGTCATAGGATTCTTTGATCATAAAACTTTTGAAGAGCCAGGTGTGGTGATGCACGCCTTTAATCCCAATGATCTAGGAGGCTGAGGCAGGAGAATCGTGAGTTCCAGGCCAGAGGCAGCCTATATAACGCTGTCTCCAGACAAAACAATAAAATATGGGCTTGGGGTACAGCCCAGTGGTAGGGCAAAATATGTGCAAGGCCCTGGGTTCAATCCCAAGTACTGCATATAAAACAAAATGAACAAAAACCTTAACAACAACAACAACAACAACAACAACAACAACAACAACAATCTCTTGAAGAACTGACTACTTGGGACCTGCTTGAATATCACCAAGCTATTCTGGAAGAAAACCCATTCTGGCTGTGTCTTTTGCTCTTTATTCCTAGCTGGAACTTTCAGACAGAAGCATGGAAGATGCCTCCTCCTTTGTCAATATGACATGTCATTAATCACAGGAGGCCCTCAGGAACTCTGAAACCTCAACTTCATCCACACAGTTTCTCCCTATAAAACAGCCATGTAAAGATAAGTAGAGAGAACAGAAACCACGCCAGGTATAGACAGACCCCAGGAATCCGCTAGGCACATTTAGGAGCCATTTGGGGGAATAGTACACATAAACCCACCAATGAGTGCAATTCAAATTAATGCCACAATGAAAATTCCCCGCATTGTGGATCATTGCGAAGATGAAACTGACCTCTTAAACACATGAATGTTCAGATCTTCCCCCCTATGAACGAATAGACATGATCATTGCCCTGGTAACCCTCCAGATTCCCTCATCTCTCTCTCTTCTCATTGATTCTGTTCAGATGCTCAGAGGCGTTCATGGACAGTTCTATGTACTTATTAAATACTTCCCTGTGCTGGGCACTGTACAACTCCCTGTAGGTACCAAGACTGACAAAACGTCCACGGACTGGGCAGGTTTCCAGTCTAGCACTCTCCAGGTGCCATGACCAGTGAGTGTTGTTTCTCATGTCTGGCTTCTTGACCTGCATGTGTGGCCTCACACCATGTTTTGCTTCATCTCACATATAAAACTCTTTGGTCTATAGTATAGAAGGGCAAACATATCAGCCAGGTGCGGTGGTGCACGCCTGTTATCACAGCAACTCGTCAGGCAGAGGCAGGAGGATCACAAGTTTGAGACCAGAGGAGGCTGCATAACTTAGCGAGACCCTGTCTCTAAAAGTAAAAAATGGGCTGGGGGTGCAGCTCAGTGGTCCAGCACTTGCAAAGCATGCAAGTGCGAGGCCCTGGGTTCAACCTCCAGTACTGGGGGGAAAAAAAAAAGGCAAACATTTCTTCATTTTTATTATTGCCTGGTGTGTGTTTCTTTTATGGGCCATTTACCAGTGCATCATGAGCAACTGGATTCCCAAGACATAAGGCAGCAATTGCTATACCTTTGTGCAGAATGATTTGGTTCTGATTTAAAGGTCTCTTGCTAAAAATTTGCATTTCCTAAGGGGAAAGGAGGGCTGGGATTTAGCTCAGTTGGTAGAGTGCTGCTCTGCAGTCTCTGAGGTCCTGAGTTCGATTCCCAGCACTGCAAAATGGGAGAAGGACATGGCAACCCACTCCCAAGGCAATCCCGAAACAGCCATTGAAAACACTATGAGGGTCGCTATGAGTCAGACTCAACCCGACGGCACCTAACAACAACAACAACAACAAGGGGAAAGGAACACAGTTGAAAAGATTCCCTTGAGGACTCGGTGTGAAGCTCAGTGGTAGAGCACTTGCCTGACATGCATGCAGCCCTAACATGTACTTGCCTAATACTCATGAAAGTTCAATCTCCAGCATTGCAAAAAAATGAAAGAAAGAAGGATTCCCTTTTGAAGGTAAGAAGAGCTTTAGCTTTAGATGGGAAATCTTTTGACAGGTTCTTGTCTTCCCAGCACCCCTTCCTATAAAGCAAGACCTTGGAACTGGGCAGCTGGAGATCCGAACTGGAAAGGGCATGCCCCATGGCTGCAGGCTACCTGACTTGGCTAGAGAGTAGGTCTGATGGTCCTGTGTCCTCAGAGGCATCGCTGCCGGGGATGCTGGCAAAGCCTGAGATTTGTGACTCAACTGGAAGCCACTGTAGAGTGACTTGGGGCAGGTGCTGGGAAGCCCTGTTTAGAGAGGAAGAACCACTCTCTGGTTTACCATGAAGCACATTACCTGCTTATTTGTAGGGCATTGGTGAAAGGAGCCTTCTCCTTCATTCCTCTCCTTGAATGGTTCTACGTGGCTTTTGTTTTTATTCAAGATACCTAATCAATATAAAATTTTCCGTTAAAGGAAAATGGAGGAAAACCATGGAAGGAAGCTCAGGTTCAGTTCCTTTAGATTTCCATTTTTTTTTGGGGGGGGGTGGGGTGGTTTCTTTCTTAGATAATTTCCTCATCTTTTACCTAGGAGTTTGGTGAAGAGAGGATGTGACAATATTAAAAATTATTCTGTAAGAGAACTTAAGGCTAATTCTAAGCAATAACTTGATCGTATCTCCAAGTAAAGGAAGGGTCATAATGATTTTAGATGGGTTGCATATTAAAGTGGGCATTTACTAAGCAGCTAAACAGTGAGTGGCACATGGTTAACAGGTGTCTATGTCCTGCCTGTTCATCTCGGTGGAATCAAGCAGAAACACCATCTCAGGGAAAGGATACTATGTTAAGGTAGCAGGGATTTTGACAAGAAGGTCCAGAGGCTGTCCATCAAGGGCACAATTTATATTGTACTTAGGAGGGAGGTGTGTCAGGTCTGCTGGGTAAAGGAAACACTACAAAGGAGAGGGAAGCAGGAGCAAGGGCAGAAGCCGGGGCATTTGGCAGTGGAGTGGAAAAGCAACGAGCAAAGGCATTGCAGGTGTGCAAGAGGCATGCTGCAAGGAGAGAGAGAGGTTCCCAAATCCCCCTTCTCAGGGCTCCCTGCCTGCTTCCCCACATGCCCAGTTTCTCCCATCTGTCTCTCCTCCCCAGTGGTTCTTCTTAAATGGTCTTGCTATATCTCTCATCTACCTAGGTTTTCCTGCACCTTCAAGGCTGAGTCCAAGGTCTATCTTCACTCTGAGTCTTTCTTCAGATGTCCCTTGCCCTTGGATGTAGTTATTCTATTAACTCTTTGAGAACCCTGTACCAGGCACTTAATCCCCAGAGCATGCTAGGTCAGTGCTCTCCCTCTGAGGTGTACCCCTAGCCCCCTTTTTAATTTTTAAATTTTGAGACAGGGTCTTGATACGTGGTGCAGCCAGTCTCTGCCCTCAAACCTGCAATTCTCCTATCTCAGCCTCCCACATTACTGGGATCACAGGCATGTGTCATGGTGGCCATCTAGAACCAAGCGTCTTAAATGGCCAAGCAAATGCAATTCTATTTTCTAAGGCTTTGCATCACACTATTTAGGCATTTACCTCAGCATATGCTGCTGACAAAGAAAGTGTTCTGCGCATTAATTATCTCATATGAATGCTACTTGTCTCTTTCAATTAAATACCTTTGAGGGAAGCAGCAGTGCAGTGCAATTTCTTTTATCTCAAAATATATAGCAAAGGTGGGCTGGGATTTAGCTCAGTTGGTAGAGTGCTGCGCTGCAGTTTCTGAGGTCCCGACTTCAATTCCCAACACCACAAAAATGGGAGAAGGACCTGGCAATCCTCTCCCAAGGCAATCCCGAAAGAGTCAGCCATTGGAAACGCTATAAAGGTCACTACGAGTCAGATACTGACTCGATGGCACCTAACAACAACAACAACAACAATATAGCAAAGTGCTAGGTAGCACTTTGCTATCATAGCAGCCAACATCTATTGAACATTCGTCACATGTTTGGAACTGTCCTACGCACTCATAGCAATCATAGCAGCCAACATCTATTGAACATTTGTCACATGTTTGGAACTGTCCTACGCACTCTGAGACATTAACTCATTTACTTCTCAAAACAGCCCTAGGAGGTAGCTATTTGTATTATCCCCATTTTACAAATGAAGAAACTGAGGCTTGAATAGGTTTGGTAAATTGCCCAAGACTACATACAACTAGGGAGTAGGAGGTGTAAGGTTCAAATGCAGGCTGCCCATACCACTGACCACTTCCACTGTAACGCCCTGTGCTAGGTAATCGTTAAATGTTTTAATACTTGCTAATGGATTGATTCTTGTGTCAAAGAGGGAAAAACCTGACTCTGAAATAAAGCATCTTTTGTAAGGAAAGGGAGCTCATGCCTAGTAGCAAGTATTACTAATTTCCTGTTAGCCAGATCTGATCTGAAAATTGAATAGAAATACTCTGTCCTTGTCAAGCTGCCCTTGGGCTTTTATAAAAACTACAGGAAGCACAGAGACTGATCAGGGCTTCCAACTGGGTTCCTCCTAGTCTGAAGGTGAAATGGAAACTGGGCAGGTGTCCAAATGCTTTACCAAACCAGCTAATGCTACTAGAAGCTCCCTAGAAACCATTTAGGGGCTCACAAAGCCCATAGAACACAGGGAAACCTGGGCTGTTCATTAAAAGAGGAAGCAGGAAATGCACTTCAAAGGGTAAGCTCTTTGGATGATGTGTTCATGTTACATATATGAATCGTCTCTGAATAGGAGGGACAAAGACCGCTCTCTGCTGTCAGGCTCGTTATGTCCACGCTGTCTCCGAAGTGGTGACGTGGTGTTCGTTGCAGCCACCCTTTGAAAAGCTCTCCAGGTCTCCCCAGAAATGCAAGCTAGCAGCAGAGCCGATGGAGTGTGTCATGAGCCGTCCCTCATGAGGCACGAGCATGATTTTCCCCCATCATCTATTTGTATGTTTATAAATGAGTAATGAGGTCAATTTGGGACAGGCAGGTTCTGTGCCACAATTTGGACAGATGCTCAGAGCCTCTGGAAAGCACAGCTGCCTGGTCCAAGCGGTGGCTCTCGCCCAAAGTACTAAGTGTTCAAAGGAGATGTGTCACCTGGGCTACTCAGAGGAGCCCACTGATCATGAGGGGATTTGTCTGTATTGATTCTTTCCAACCACGTCTCCAGTTGTAGAACCGGTAGCCGTCATTCAGGGTAAACACACAACATCGACAGACATTTTTAAAATTTACAAATATTTTTTTAACGTAGGTGTCAATGTTGCCTTGCTTACAATTGTATTCTCTTAAACTGGTTGAAATGCAGCTTTGAACGAGGCACTACTGACATGTCTGAGCTTTGCTCTCAGTGATGACGTGACTTTGGCCTTTTGATAAGAACCAACTGTGTTCACGGAACTGTGACATGAAATACAAAGATTTCTTTTGTAAAGTACGTGTACCCCACATGATATCGGATATGAAAAGACTGACCATAAAACTCCCGAGACACTACATCGAAAATGCCTAACGCAGTCATATAGAATACACCATACCATTACTGTTTTGGGCCAAAAGGTAATAGCCATTGATAACAATGATCATATTTCAGGATTTTTTTGTTATTGCAAACTATACATTTTCTGCATGGGTCTTCACACATATTTTTTGTTTCATTCTTACTGAAAGTAGAAGACCTGGGTTGTAAATCATACACATTTCCGACCTTTCTAGATGTTTTCAAATTGCCTGTAAAGGTGCAGTACCAATTTTCCCTATTTCCAGTAGTTCTTGAGAGTTTCCATTTCCCTATATCTTTGCTAACATTTGGTGTTGTCAGCCCCTTTAATATTTGCCAATCTGGTTGGTATGACATGGTATCTAATTGTCTTTTGCATTGCTCTGCTCTGATTCCTAATAGGGCTAAACATCAATTTGCATATTTTTTTAAAAAAATTGAGATTCTTCATCTCTGGAATGTCTGTTATTTTCTTTGCCTTGTTTCCATTGGGTGGCTTGTCTTAGTCTTATTATTTCTAGAGTTCCTTATAGATTCTGGGTATCAGTTCTTTGTAAGTTATGTGCACATAAATTGTAAATAGCATCTCCCAGCCTGCAGTTATTTTCTTCATCTTCTTTATTGTACCTATTTTTGAACAGAATTTTTTTCTAGTATAGCCACATATGAATATGGTACATTTTTGTGTCTTGCTTATGCAATCTTTCCTTATCTTTCTCTTATATATCTACTTTCCTTATCTTATATATCTACTTGTAGAGACAAAAAAATTTGTTTCCTGCATTTAAGTCTTTAACCCACCTTGAATTTATTTATCTGTGATATGAGATAGGGATCCAATTTTGCCCTTTTTCTATCTATCTATATCTCTATATATCTTCATTTGAGCATATGCCCCCTGGCCTTTTTTCTTTTTAATAGTCCATTTGTTCTCCCCTGATTTGTGATGCCATCTCTGTCACATATCAATGTTCTATTTTTGATAGGTCTATTTCTGTACTCTGTTTGTCCCATTGGTCTACTTGTGTGTTTCTATGCCAGCAAACCCATTGTCTCACTTAATGCAACTTTATAAAGCATCTTGGTATCTGCTAGGGCAAGCCCCATGCCCAACCAATCTTGTTCTTTACTCAAAAACTGTCTTGGCTACTTTGGTCTTTTTGCTCTTCCATGTGAACTTTAGAATGAGCTTGTAAAATTTTAAGAACTTCCCTTGGATTGCACTTATAGATTAATTTGGTACTCAGTGATACACACAAGGAACACTCCCCCACAAAATGGAACTTATTTATAAAAAAAACTTGTATTGATTTTTATATGTTAAAATTTCAGTCACCTTCCAAGTACTTCCTGTTTGATGCGGTACAATGATGGAGACATTTTTTCAACTGCTCCAAGTGAGTTTTGAGCTTGCTGACTTTGATGCGTTTTAGTGCTTCTGCTGGTTTTTGTTTTAGCTCCTCCGTATAGGCAAAACGGGGGCTGGGATTTAGCTCAGTGGGTAGAGCGCTGCACTGCAGTCTCTGAGGTCCCGGGTTCAATTCCCAGCACTGCAAAAATGGGAGAAGGACCTGGCAATCCACTCCCAAGGCAATCCCGAAACAGTCAGCCATTGAAAACCCTATGAGGGTCGCTATGATTCGGACTCGACTCGACGGCACCTAACAACAACAACAACATAGGCAAAACGTTTCCCTTTGAGTACTGAAGCCATTCTTATTTCTGATCCTACAGGACCTGTTTTTTTCCCTCCTTAAAGTGTATACGGTTTTCTCTTTGAGCTGAGTGTTCTGGCTGAGTATTTATATCCCTATCCATTTTTTGAGTTCTTGGTAAGCCTTTTCAAATTAGAAATGCAGATTTTTCATATCTGGGAAATTTCTTGAGTTATTGAATTAGTGATTTCTCTGGATACATTTTTATTATCCTTTCCTTTTAGAATTTTCAGATATTGAAACTTTTGGACTAGCTTGTCTCTCTCTTTTTTTTTTGGTACTAGAGGTTGAACCCAGGGCCTCGCGCTTGCATGCTCTCCAAGTGCTGGACCACTGAGCTGTGCCCCCAGACCATTTTTTACTTTTTGAGACAGGGTCTTGCCAAATTACGCAGACTGCGTCTGGTGTCGAACTTGTGGTCCTCCTGCTTCCACTACCCAAGCCACTGGGATTACAGGCATGTGCCACCATGCCCAGCTTGTTTGTCTAATTTCTTATTTTTCCCCTCCGTTTTGTTTTTGCCTATCTTTCTAGAATGTTTCTTTACTTGTCTTTTAACACTTCTAAGAATTATTTTATTTCTTCTATTTACTTTTTTAATTTTCAAGAAGTGGTAATGGTGGCTGTCATTCTTTGGTCTTTTTAGTAGCACACTGTTCTTATTTCATGGTTGGAGTATCTTTTCATCCCCCTCTTAGGACGTGGATAACAATATTTTGAAACTTTCTCCTTCTTGCTTAATCACAGTAACCTGTCAATTGCTCATTTCTGTTTATTCTTGCCTTTAACTTTCATTTTAGGGGATTTCCATTAGATATCTTGTGTGTTAATTATCTACTTGCTTTTCTGTTTAGATCTTTCCTTTTGAACAGTTCAGATTACCAAGAATGGACCTTTCCAGTCTTACGAGTCCTTTTGCCCTCCCATTGTTTTAGAGAGAATGGGATAGGGGTAGGGAGACTGGAGGTGGCACCGTTGAATATGTCTGTGTTTTCTTAACTGTCTCGGTGTTAGTGCAGTAATCCATCCTCCACTGGACTGACTTCCTCTAATCAGCTACTCTGCTTTACCCGATTCAGTCTTTTCTTGGGAGTGAGGGGAGGAAATCACTAGGCTGTCAGCAGTGCAGAAGGGCCCCGGGCTGCTAAATGTTCTTTAGACTTTCAACCCAGTCTGTCTCCACTCTTCCTGGGTAAGTGGTGGGAATGAGTCCTGAATCTTTCAGGGATTCTATGAAATAAGATAACTTCTTGGTCATTTCCTTTGCAAGTTCAGAATTAGTCTTCTCGGGTCTGCTAAGTTCTTTATGCCTTGCCCAGGTATTTTCTAGTTTCCAGAATTCCAGTTCTCTCTGATTATCCCTGTATTTGTCCCCAGGTTACTTCTGATACTGACTCTTCTGTATTTCTGACCATTCTTTTCTTAGGTTTCTTCATAATTTACTAATATTCAGGCATTCACTGTTTTCTTTAAAACTATTTTCAAATTATTTTGCATGCAACATGACAGTTCTCGTCTTCAAACTTGATTATAAGCTCTCTAACATCTTATATTTTTCCTTTGATCATTTGCCTAGAATACACTGCACATTTTTAGGACTTGGTGCCTACAGGTAACAATTAAATCATCTTTAAGTGACATATTCAGTATATCACCATAAGCTGCTACTCATGTATACACGTAATATTTGTGTAGTATTGCATTATTATTATTATTATTTTCGTGATCACTAATGTGTAATAGCCTGTAGCCGTAGCCCTGTGGCAACCCATCCCATCAGATCTCGGAAGCTAAGCAGGGGCCGGCCTGGTTAGTACCTGGATGGGAGACTGCCTGGGAACACCAGAAGCTGCAGGCTTGGGAGAAGGACCCAGCAATCCCCTCCCAAAAATCAATCTGCTATTGAAAACCCTATGAACAGCAGAGAAGCACTGACAATAGTGTTTCCCCTGTTGTACAGAGGGTCGCTATGAGTCGGATACCAACTCAACAGCACCTAATAACAACAACAAATGTGTAATAACCTGCAGCCAACTGGAGATTTGCTGGATGATAATGATGATGTCATTGAGATGGAAATAGAGCACTACAAATGTCTTAATCTTCAGAAGTGTTTCTCTACAGGTGCTCCAAATAACTCTATGCCATCATATATGTGACTAGGTACTCTTGAACAAAAGGTTCTTGAGCATATTAATGTGGCAAACCCTGGGATAAAAAATGTAAACAGGCTTCCTTAGCACAGGCTTTCTCAGAGCCTTTAAGATGTCCTCATGTGGGGTACAGCATTGTCCAAACTTTTGTTCAGGGGCATACTTTCCTGTCTTACTCTGTATGGACTGAAATTTGGAATCCAGTGTTCTAATTGAGTGTTTATTCAAGATTTCTTGGTTGGGGTTTTGAGGGGTTTTCTTCAGCGTTGTTGTTTCCTGCATTTTAAAAATCAAGTCAATTTCCAAGTCAGGACAAGTATGAAATGTTAAACGCCATGGTTCTTAATCCATAAGAGAAGAAAGCAGCAAGGCTAACTCTTGTCTTCTTCCAACATGCTGTCTGATGGAGCGCAGGGCTCTGAAAACTAAGCACTAAGCAATACCTCTCCAGTTCTCAATGATGGGGGCCACTGGGACGCAAGGGAACTGGTGTCAGGGACAGTTCGGTGGAACAGGCTATTACATGGAAGATCTAGAAAAAGGCCAAGTCCTAGAGAAGAATGTGTGCGGAGGGGAGCATACTGAGGTCTTAAGCTTCTTCCCCAATGGGCTCATGTGTCCCCATTCCTAAGAGAGGAGACAGTAGTTGCCAAGAAGACCTAGGCTGTGAGCAGCTAGGAAGCAAGTTTGGGCAAGGGTGGGAAATTCAGCATGCAGAGTGTGATTCAAATAAGGGGCTTGGGGACTCATTACTGTTGGGTTCTGGCTAAGAAACCTGGAATGCATGGACTGGCGTAAGTACCAGTGACTGAATCAGATAATAGTTGTTGTTGTTGTCGTCAGGTGCTGTCCAGTTGGTGTCTGACTCATAGCAACCCCATGTATAACAGGTGAAACACTATCGTCAGTGCTTCTCTGCTATTCATAGGGTTTCTGATGGCTGATTATCTTGTGGGAGTGGATTGCTGGGTCCTTCTCCCAGATAATAGTTAGTATAACAAAACAAATTAGAGATAGTTCTATCTCCATGTGATAAAAGCAGATCTCGGATCCTGAGAGGCTGAATGATTTGCTGCAGATATACAAATGAGCTTCAGAGATGTTGAGAAAACACAGTTTCTGAACTCTTCGGTCAACATTTTGCTAATCTGTCACCTTGCTTTTCACCAGTGCTTGTTTGGCCTCCACAGGGTAGTAGGACTCACTCAAATACATCCACATCCTAAAAGCCACTGTCCCTGTGTAGCTGCCAATGTAAATGAATTCACAATCAAGGCCCAGAATCCCCCACCTCCACCAGAAATCCACGGTGATAGAGACATGTTCCCTTGGATTCTGACAAATGACCTTCATCAACAGAAGGGTCGCCTAAATGGAAAGTCTAAGGTCACTTATGTACAGCAGAGACCAAGCTTGGCATGTAGCAGGAAAACACACACCTTCTCCCCATGTGAACTGCTATCTGAGGCAATGAAGTGAGACTGCAAGAAGCCACAGCTCCGTGCTGGATGCTGATGTGCAGGGAGGCTCCCAGTAATGAGGCCCAGGGCAATCGCCCTTGGTGCTGTGCACAGCTGGCCAGTGTGGAGTGAACAACTCGCGGCTGGACAGGCATTAGTTTGAGAGGACTGGCTTCCTGCCCTGAATGCCTCCTCCTCCTTAGTCTCCCAGGCTTTTTAATCTCCATTAGCACAGGTGCCTCTGAAGTTTGGGTCACACTCCCACACACAAGCAGGGGCCTCTGGAGAATCTCTGGGTTCCTCGGCAGCCTCTACACCCATCACCCTGGAAGACCATTCTGCTCCATTCTGTTGGCCCCATCTGCCCAGACATAAGCAGAGTGTTTCTGTTCTCTAAATCCAAGTCCAGGCTCCAACTCTGACCCTCCAAACATGCCCCCTCCTCGCCTCCGCCTCAATGCTTCTGGTCTGCACCCTCTACCCTTTAAATTATTAGTTTGACAATGCAGACTTGAAAAGAAAATTATTGATCACTTCTGCTGAGGTGCTTTGAAACATTTCTGTTGCTCTTCCGGGGAGGAGGAGAAAGCTGCAGGGTCACTGCGCATGTCCAGTTATACCTAATTAGACAGAATGTCCCTCATCCTCTGATTGCTTGTTCTTGAGGTTCACACCATTCTTACCACCCTGCCTTTTTTTAAAAAAAACAAAATGTAAAAACCAACATGACAACCAAATCTGAAGAATTAAAAAAAAAAAAAAACTACAACGTAAATACTATAGGTCTCCTATCCCAGAACAACCGTTTCTCATAAAACATTCCCTATCTTCATCCATGCACCTCATATTTTAAGTAGTAATATCTATGTATAAAAATAATTCTACATTTTAAAATTTATTCTCTGTCTTCTCATATAATATTTCTTAGCATTTATGGCCACTTGATATTCCATAAAGTTGATGTCACAATCACATTATTTCTAGAAGAGTACATTTATTTTTATGAGCGCCATTCTACTAACTGTACTTACGCTGTCTGCTCATAATTCAGGCAAAAGCTATAGTAACTTATCCTTGGGTTGGACTTTCAAAATGAGAAAATGAGAAGGGAAAACAAGTTATAAAAGAGGCAAGCAGAAGAGGCCAGGAATTATAGATTAAAGCTCTGTAACTAAGAATTCCGGGCTGGGGGTCTGTGAAGTCAGAGGCTAATGTTAACCAGGAAGAAGAAAAGGTGAAGGCAGAGAGGCAGGGGGTGGATGAAACACCTTGACGGTCACAAGAGAGCCAGGCCTCGAGGGCTCAGATGGTTGAGCCAAGGCAACACTGTAAAGGCTGAGGCCCTTCCATAGATGGTGTTTGCTGCTGGTTCTCCCACTCATTCTTCTTGCCGTGTTGGGGTGCCTCTGATGTCAATGGGGATGGTGGAGTTCAACAGGTAGTACTTGTGGCTGAGATGACTTTGTATACATTCACTCTGCCCCTGGTGAAAGCTTGGGTCAGAAAACTGGAATTACAAGAATGCACCCTGGAATGATGACCTAATGCTCCATCTATGCTGTCGCCCAAGAAGCTTGACCCTACTGAATGAGAAAGACAAGGGAGTCATGCTCAGACTGCATTGGGTGGGGACCCGACTCAAAGGCAGCCTAATATGTGACTTGTTGAAAAAAGTTGTCTTGGAGAATTTTTGCTCCTCGGAGACTGAGAGGCCATTGCCAGTTAACAATGCCCAAGTCCAGAAGAACACCCACCAAGTAGAAGGACCAGTCAGCCATGATGTAGCCTGTGGGGTGGAGTCAGGAGGAAGTGACAAGTGCATGTGGTCAAATAGAAACAGAACAGGCACACTCATGAAGGAATAACACCCAGAGAGGAAAAGCACTTCCCCAGTGATATCCCGGGATTTAGCTCAGTTGGTAGACTGCTGCGCTGCAGTCTCTGAGGTCCCAAGTTCAATTTCTAGCACCACAAAAATGGGAGAAGGGCCTGGCAATCCACTCCCAAGGCAATCCCAAAACAGTCAGCCATTGAAAACCCTATGAGGGTTGCTACGAGTCAGATTCCGACTCGACGACACCTAACAACAACAACAACAACAACAAATAAAATCCCAGTTCATCCTGTGCTATTGCCCACTTCTTCACCTTTCCCTGGGGTAGCACACCCATGTATCTTTTCATTGCATCTTTTATTTTCCCCTCCAAGAGTCCCCTGAGTGAGTCTCTCCTTCTTCCTGCTCAAAGGTCACCAAATCAAGGATCTGAACAATGAAATCTCAGTAAAGGACAAACTACTCAGAGATCTCCGCATGAGGTTGCCTTGAAGTCATATCTCCAACATGCAGGAAGTTTGGCAAGAAAAACCAAAAGGGCTCATTGCCCACTTTTACAGGCAGACAATTAAACCAATTAAGGAATGAGGTGCTGTGTGGCTTTTGCCGTCAAGGTCAGGGCCTGACTCACTAGAACCTTGGCAAAGTCTTACAGTCTGGAGAGAGTAAGAAATCACCCCTGTCGATGACAGACTTCGGAGCAGATGGTTAGTAAATCAAGGTCCTGATGTGAAATACCGACGCTTTTTACCCGAGGAAGATGCGGGTGAAATATTACCAAGTTAATCATGTGGACTCCAGGAAGCCACTGGTCACTGTCCTTAAAGGGAAAGATCATTTAATGTGAGATGAGGTGGAAGAAATAGAACCATAAAACCACTTCAGAGCTCCCAGGCTGGTAGGATCAAAGGGAGTTACGATCAAGGAGCCATTTGCATTTACAAAAGCATCTAAACAGGAGGCTCTTTATTTTGGCCAATGGACTATGCATCTCCCCTGGATGGGCATCCAGAGGAGGGCACCTACCACCAGGATTGGAATTATTTGGTTGGTACTATTGAGGTTGTCATGACCATGATGTGTTCCCCAATGTATCCATAATCATCATAGCAGTAAGCATGTGGAAGGAAGCTCACAGAGTGGGAAGATGTGTGTCCAAACCCCAAACCCTTGAATGTCTTCCATGGGTTGCAAACCAGTGGGAAGATGTGTGTCCAAACCCCAAACCCTTGAATGTCTTCCATGGGTTGCAAACCAATCAATTCCCCTTTCTGCATTGATTAAGTGGGACTTATCATTCCTACTTCATGGTGGACTGCTCTGTCCCAGGTGATTTCCCCTTGGGGTAGACGGAGCAGGGTGGTCCTGGCTAACTTTTGATGACGAGACAAAGAGCAGATGCTCGTGGTCTACAGAGTCCCAAACTCACCGAGACAGTGCCTGCAGGGACTGTGGCTTCAGCCCGTGGGTATCCACATTTTGGGGCTGTGGCCTAGAGACGCCCTGCAGTGTCCAGTATTCTTTAGGGGAACACCCCAGCCAGTCTTTCTAATGCATCATTTAGAAATGGCCATCCCATTTCTAGACCTTGTCATTTCCCTGTGGGGCATTTCAGCACAGTATTTCATTCCCTCTTCATAGCTACCTTGTGATGATGTTGTTATTGTTTGGTGCCATTGAGTCAGGGCTGACTCATAGCAACCCTTACAGGGTATTCAATGGCTGATTGTTTGGGGATTGCTTCGGGAATGGATCGCCAGGTCCTTCTCCCATTTCTGTGGTACTGGGGATCGAACCTGGGTCCTCAGAGAGTGTGGCCCGGCACTCTACCAACTGAGCTAAAACCCAGCCCACCTTGTGAAGGATGTGTTACTTTTCTTTTACCGAACAGATGGAGAATCTGACACTCTGAGAGGGGAAGCAAGTTGTCCAATGCTGCTCAGCAGGCAAGTGGTAGAGCTAGGATCTGAACCGTTGGCAGAACAGGCGGCGCGTGGTCTTCCCAGCATCTCATCAAAGCGCTGCCTGGCGCTCGGGACGCGTGGCACTCCTCCAATAGCTACTGCAGGCTGCCAGCACTGCCTTCCTCACATTTTGTCCCAGTTCAGTGCTCCTCAGACATCAAAGCGCATACAGATCACCTGGGGCCGTTGTTAAACCGCAGCTGCTGATTCAGTAAGTCTGTAGTGCGGCCTGAGACACAGTACCCAGGTGGCACTGGGGCTTCTGGCTTGCTGACCACACTTGGAGCTGCGAAAGGCTAGCTGACACCGACTCCTCCAAATGATTCACTGGATTCTGAACAGAACCTCCTTTCGAACCTTGGGATGGGCCCTTCCCACACGAAGCAGCCGGGGGCCAGATCTGTGAAGCAGTCCCAAGTAGCTCTTAATGAAATTAAAACCAAACGGACATCCCTAATACTGTCCAGCTGTTATCCAGTCTATGCCATTAGGATAATTGTGTGGGAGAACTTCAGAGTCGAAGCTAAAACAATGATCTAGCAGGGGTCTATTTAAAGTGGCAATGACACTTGAAAAGTAAGATAAGGGAAGTTAAGGTACAAATTATGTAGCAGAGACAGTAGTGGTAGCAGCAGCAATTGTTGTTGCTAGGTGCCATCGAGTCATGTCCAACTCATGTTGTTGTTGTTGTTGTTAGGTGCTGTTGAGTCGGTATCCCACTCATAGAGACCCTCTGTATAACAGGGGAAACACTATTGTCAGTGCTTCTCTGCTGTTCATAGGGTTTTCAATGGCAGATTGATTTTTGGGAGGGGGTTGCTGGGTCCTTCTCCCAAGCCTACAGCATCTGGTGTTCCCAGGTGGTCTCCCATCCAGGTACTAACCAGGCCCCCGACCCTGCTTAGCTTCCGAGATCTGATGGGATCTGATGCCACAGGGCTACAGCTGCAGGCTGTCCAACTCATAGCAGCCCTTATAGGGCTTTCAATGACTGATTGTTTTGGGATTGTCACATCCTTTTCCCATGTTTGCAGTGCTGGGAATAGAACCAGGGACCTCAGAGATTGCAGGGAGGCGCTCTACCAACTGAGCTAAATCCCAGCCAGCAGCAGCAATAGGAGCTGCATAAATATCATTACTTAGATGCCTTTTATATTTTAAGTTGTGCATGTATGTTATGGGCAATTCTTACAACAATTTAGCAACATAGACACTATTATGAATTTTTTGTTAGGCATAGTCTATTTTCATGGGTAAATTAACCTAAAACAACATTCAAGAACATCTAACATAGAATACAAGGGCACAAGTTTATACGTGAGCACAAAAAGAAACATCTGGGTGCCAAGGGGAACCAAGAATGTGGCTGTCAATGAGGACATAAGGCTTGTGCACCTGTTAGGGGTGAGCCTTATTTGGTTCTCAACTTTCCAGTAGCTGAAGAATACAAAGGAATGTGGTCAGTTGAACATTTCATGGTAATCATGTAATGAAAACAAACCAAACACTTTCAGAGAAGGCAACCCATTCTTTACACCAAGGTCATACAAAGATATCTCCTATGGCCTTTGCTACAGAGTATATTGTGTGCTGTATTGAATAACTTTCCCAAGTGACTCATAATTGTCTCCAGGACCCCTGTCATGGGGTTGTGTTCACAGCGATCCTCATGGAGGCTGGCTGATGTATGAAAACCAAGCATGATTTAAAAACGCAGCCCTTCTGGGACAAAGGTAACAGAATCTGGTACCTAGCAGTTGGCTTCTCAGGTTGTTGGACAATCTGGAGACATGGAAAGTTGTGTATCCTTTAAGAAAGCCCTCTTTCCTTGTCATCCCTCAGTCCCATTTTCCCAAGCTCAGCTTTTGAAGATGCTAAGTAGCAGTGAATTAGAGATTGATCAACAGCAGGGAGTTTTGGTTGAGTGGAGACCCAAATGAGTTAACTGAAAACTGGGCACAGTTGCTTAACAAAGACACAACTTGCATAAAAGCCATCTCAGCTCTACTCCCAGATGACGGAGCTTCAGGAGTATTCTAAGAAGGAGTAACACTCTCCTCCAAAAGGTTCTTCTGAATCTAGATAATCGACTGATTGAAAGCCTTAGCTCTATTTCAGAAAATAAGGATGTAAGAGTTTTAGCCTGGAATAACTTTAAGGCCATCATAACTAATCTTCATGATGTTAAAGACAAAATCCAAATGAAATACCCATAGAGTACTTATATATGAGCAATTTTCTTTTTTCTAGAATTCTTTTTCTGTGTGTGGGGGGTACTGGGGGTTTAACCCAGGGCCTCGTGCTTGTGTGCTTTGCAAGTGCTGGACCACTGAGCTGCACCCTCCGCCCCCCCCCTTTTTTTTTTTTGGCTTTTTGAGATAGGGTCTCATTACATTACGCAGACTGCCTCTGGTCTCAAACTTGTGATCCTCCCGCCTCTGCATCCCAAGCCGCTGGAATTACAGGCATGTGCCACTGCACCTGGCTCTACAAAAATTGTTTATAAAATATGTACCAGTCCTCATGTCATCAAGAAAGTATGCATTTGGGGGCATCTGCCATGTATCACTCATACCTTTGGGTATAAAACACAGAGTTACCACCCAAGTGGGGATGGAATGGCAGTGTGGGAGAATCCAGTAATCACTAGCCCCTTAATGACACGCAAAAGAATCTCCACGCCCAGGTATTACTCTCTTCCAGTTTTAGCAACTACTCAATATTAATTTAAGGTCTTCCATCTGTTGGGTACCATACAGGGGGCATGATGATAAATGACTTGCAAATAAATACATTAATTATAAAAGATACAAAGTGGTAGGAAGGAAATAACTGAGTGCATTTATGAGAGAGACTAAGGGCAAAGGTTGGGACTGTGCAGAAAAGTGGCCAGGGCAGATGTCCCTGAAGAGGTGGTGTTCAAATGAAACTTGCAGAATGAGAAGCTGTAAGCATGGGTGCACCGAAGGGGACGCACTCTAGGGACAAAGCCCCTGATTCTGGAAGGAGCAGGCTTGTTAGAAGAAGGCAACCACCTGGCCACATCTTTTTGGGTTATTACTTGTTATGCAGTTACAGCTAGAAATGCCAACCAAAGGATTTGATCCCAGAGTAACGGACACATGGCTCCTCCTCTTTGCCACAACTGTCCAGCAAGGCCAGCGGGAACCCCCCTTGTCCTAGGTCATAAGCCACATAAGAGATGCACGACTTTTCCTTCTCTCGGGTGGCACACGCACATTCTGCTTATTCCAAATGCACATCAAAGTTTTAAGAAACCCATTAAACACGAGGGGTGTCCCTGAATTTCAGGCAGATGATGCAGCTTTTCTGGGGCTTCCTATGCCATGATGTAGCAGCCCCAGGACCTGAAACTCCAGTTTGCACACAATTTATCCCTTTGCTTCTGCACCATGTAGGGTATTAGAGCTGGAAGAGATACGGGGGGTCAACTCTAAGCCAACCTCTGTTTGAAGGACAGTATTTCCCTCAGGACTCTGAAGGAAAAGGAAGGCAACAACTCAGAATTAGCTCTCTTCTCGGTGCCCTGGAACTCCAGCCTTAAGGAAAACCCCACAGGTTCTCTTTAACAAACATGGGATTCTATTCTACCCAATATTGTTGTTGTTAGGTGCTGTGGAATCGTGTCCGACTCACAGCAACCCTCATAGGGTTTTCAATGGCTGATTGTTTCGGGATTGCCTTGGGAATGGATTGCCAGGTCCTTCTGCCATTTTTGCGGTGATAGGAATCAAACTCAGGACCTCAGAGACTGCAGAGCAGCCCTCCACCAACTGAGCTAAATCCCAGCCCTTCTACTCAATGCTACCCCAGAAAAAACAATCACTTTGGCCTATAGTATACTATCTACAGACCTCCTCTTCCTGGGGATTGCAAGGCCCTGAGGCAGGATGTTTCCTGCCTGTGGATCTCCCAGTTTTCTCACTAACTTAGACCTTGTTAGTAAGAAACTCACTAACTTAGAACTTGTTTCAGGTCAGTCTAGATTCCAGCATTCCCTCGCTATCACTTGGTCCTTGGAAAACCCTGTACTCCTATTGCTCCATCTTACTTACCACACGAGACTTTGGCTCTACTGAACTCTTCCTTTTCAGCTCATGCCTCAACTACTCCCTGTGGCAAAAAGAAAGAAAGAAAGAAAGAAAGAAAGAAAGAAAGAAAGAAAGAAGAAGAAGAAGAAGAAGAAGAAAGGCAGCCACCCCGTCTGCTTCACTCTAAATTTAAATTCATTGTCTCCAGCCTCAAATGGGCACTCAGAACTGCCCAGCAGGCCTTTCATTTCTCTCTTGTTGCCTTACTTTTCGATTTCCCGAGAAGATTATTTTATGCCTTCTCATCTCTCCTGAAACCTCCTACATACCTGCCTCTACTCTCAGATGATGGCTTCTCATTTCATGGATAAAATTGAAAAATCACCTTCCCTTCACCAAACCTGCAATCTTCATCAGGGCCCATTTTCTCCTTTGCTCTGGAGGAAATGGAAAAAGTGCCCTTCAGCCTATCAACATCTGATCCCCTCAGGCACACCCAGATCGCAACCCAACACCGGCCTCCTTCAGTCATTCCCTCGTTCTGCAACGTTAGTCCTTCTTGTTCTTACCGGATCAGCCACGCTCATAAACTAATCTGTTCTGTTACCTCTCATATTTATTAAAAGGAAAACAAAAAGCTGGATGTGGTGGCGCATGCCTGTAATCCCAGCAGTTCAGGAGGCGGAGCCAGGAGGATCGCAAGTTCGAGACCAGAGGAAGTCTGAATAACTTAGCCAGACCCTGTCTCTTTTAAAGTAAAGGAAAAAAAAAAAGGGGGGGGCTGAGGGTGCAGCTCAGTGGTCCAGCACTTGCATAGCATGCAAGCGCAAGGCCCTGGGTTCAACCCCCAGTACCACAAAAAAAAAAAAAAAAAAAAGAAAAGAAAAAGAAAACAAAAGAAAAAAAGTCACTGCTGGCCCCCATCTCTCCATATCCTACCCTCTTTTGTGGGTTCATAGCCCAAGTCCTCACAAACAGAGCTGTCTGCACCCCGGCTTCCCACTCACTCTTACCCCACTTCAATCTGATTCCTGCCCTCCCAATGATTTCCCCGGAAATGTGCAGGCCAAAAGTCCCCAAGGCCTTCAGGATGCTAAATCAAATGGACCACTTCCAGTCCTCATCTTAGTTCACATCTATGCAGTAGTCAATTGCTCTTCCCTGAAACTCTGTCCTCTGATTCCCTTGACATCCATTCTCCTTCACTGTTGTTAGGTGCCCTCGCGTGGTGTCCAACTTACAGTGACGTGCAACAGAGGAAACACAACTGTCAGTGCTTCTCTGCTATTTATAGGGTTTTCAATGGCTGATTGTTTTTTGGGTGTGGGTTGCTGGGTCCTTCTCCCAACAGTTCTCCTTTTTCTGCCCTCTAAATGCTAATGTCCACTCCCAAGGCAAACCTGAAACAATCTGCATTGAAAACCCTATGAGGGTCGCTATGAGTCGGACATGATTCCGCGGCACCTAACAACAACAACAACAACAACAACAAATGCTAATATTGTCAGCAGTCTTGGCTGCTTTTCTTTCTCCCTGAGCAAACATAGCCAGTCCAGTCCATTGGCATTTTTTTGTAATTAATTTTCATTTTTATCAAAAAAGCATTCATGGAGTTAAAAAAGCAAATAATACTGTTGAAAGCCTATTGACTATTTTTCTCTAAACATCAAAAATATTAGATAACTTTATAGTTTCGTTTCTTCTCCCTTGAGTCTATTCCCATAGCTTCTTTTTTTTACTTCTCTCCAGCCTGTCTTTCCTGCATTGCTGATATCCTGTGACTTCTCTTTCACCACTGCTTTGTTTTAAGAGAAGCCTTCCCTGGGTCCCTTTCTCTTTCTGGGTTTGCAACCTTATTTTGTTGAACGGCATCCTGTAGAAATTTTTAAAGAAAGAGTATATCCATTTGAATATTTGCAGTTATGAAGATAGTTATTATTTCTTAATGTTTTGGGTTCCTAATTTATGTGGAAGTATAATTCTATACTAAACACCACGGTCAGTTAGAATCTTGAAACGATGTTCCATTTTCTTCAAGTTTTCATAGTTCCTACTGAGAAGTCCAGTGTTATCCTGATTCCTTCTACTTTGCACGTGGTTATTTTCATCCTATCTGGAAAGTTTGAGGTTTTTCTATCTGTAGGTTTGGAAATTTCACAATGGAATGTGCCAAGTTGTAGGCTTTTTTTTTAAAAAAAAAGATTCATTATGATGGGTACTCAATAATCTATTTTAAACTAGAGAAATATGTTTTTGAACTTGGAGAATTTTTATAAATTCAAATTAGCTGAACATTTGCTTTCTTGCACTAATTTCCTAATAATCTTTTTTGCTTATTATCTATTATTTGTTATTGTTTTATGACCTATGAGATTGCCTCTACTTCATCTTCCAAATTTTCTACTGATTGTAACAATGTGATTGTCAGATTATAATGAAAATATTCTTATTTATTCTCTGTTTGCTTTTCATAGCATCCTATCCTTGATGATCTCATCATTCAAAGAATAGTATCATTTGTTTTTGAGGGATTTTTTTGCCCTTTGCTTTTTGATTGTTTGTGTTGGTTTTCTCTTTCATTTTGAAGATATTTGTAAAATGTCTGCTTTTTTCTTTGTTTACTTGTAAAATAATACAATTATTGCAAGCTCTGTGAGCTTGGTGGGGCTCAGCAGCTGGTATATTTTATTATAGACTGAACCAGCCAGACTGGTGTTTCTTCAGTTTCTGAAACCTATCAAGAACTTCTCCATCTTAGGGGCTTCGGACATCAGCATCTATATGGGATCCATCTTTCATATCACATTCTCTCTCTCTCTCTCTCTCTCTCTCTCTCTCTCTCTCACACACACACACACACACTCTCTCTCTCTCTCTCTCTCTCTCTCTCTCTCTCTTTCTCACATACACATGCACACCTAAAGCCATTATCCTTTAGATTATTGCTTATACATCACTTCTCTAGTGGGGCTTCATCTGACCTTCCTATCTAAGTAATTTAGCTCTGGTTCAACAACAACAACAACAACAACAAAATAATAATCTTTCTCTATTATGTTGTTGCTATTAGGTGCTGTTGAGTCGGTGTCTGACTCTGTAGCGACTCTGTGTACAACAGGTGAAACACTATTGTCAGTGCTTCTCTGCTATTCACAGGGTTTCCAATGGCTGATTGTTTTTTGAAAGTGGGTTTTCAGGTCCTTCTCCCAAGCCTACAGCACCTGGTGTTCCCTGGTGATATCCCATCCAAATACTAACCAGGCCTGACCCTGTTTAGTCTCCGAGATCTGACAGGATTGGACGCCACAGTGGTATGGCCACAGGCTCTGGTTTATGTACCACAATTTAATTGATGTAATTCATGGACTTGTGTGTTATGCAATTGAGTATTTTCCTGGCAATCTCCTGTTGTCTAACAGCAAGCTCTGTGTGAGCAAGAACCACTTCTACTTTCTTCAATGTTGTAGCCTCAAGACTTTGTATTTGAACATGGCACGCTCATTTAATATTTATCCAGTCAGAAGTGCATGAATGGATGGGTGGATGGATGTTGTTGTTAGGTGCCAATGAGTTGGGTTTGACTCACAGTGACCCTATGTAGAACAGAACAAAACACTATCTGACACTGTGCCATGCCTGGCACTATTGTCAGTGCTTCTCTGCTATTCATATAGGGTTTTCTTTTCTTTTTTTCTTTTCCTTTCTTTTTTTATTTCTTGTGGTACTTGGGAGTTGAACTCAGGGCCTCATGCTTGCAAACTTAGCAAGAACTGTACCACTGAACTGCACCCCCAGCCCATTTTTAAATTTTTTTTGAGACAGTGTCTCATTAAGTTACACAAGCAGCCTCTGGTCTCAAACTTGTGATCCTCCTCCCTCCATTGGGATTACAGGTGTGCACCACCATACCCAGTTTATTCACAGGGTTTTCAAGGTCTGCTTGTTTCAGGAGTAGGCTATTGGGTCCTTCTCTCAAGCCTACAGTATCTGGCATTCCAAGGCAGTTTCCCCTCCAAGTACTAACCAAGCCCAACTCTGCTTAGCTTCTGAGATCTGATGGAATCAGACATCAGGGTGGTACGGCAGTAGGTGAATGGATGGATAGATGAATAGACATTCTAGATTTTTGATCAATATCAACTATAAGTATCTTGTGACTTTAGGCAAGCCAAGAGACCTTGCCAATTTTTCTTTTATTTAGCTTATTCAGACTTCAGAGTAGCAATGCTTATTCTACTATAGAGGTATTTAAGAGACACAAATTAAATAATAGTCCAGAATAAAAAGGTTTTATATAAATTTGAGAAATTATAAAGCCTGAATGTGACTTATTCTCTTTTCTTCTTTTTTTCTTTTCATATTGAAATCTTAATTTAACACTTCAGAGATCATACCTTGGTAGCACCTTCCAAGTGGTGGTGTTATCAAGCGTTCTTTTTAGAACCAAATTAAGCTAAACTCTTAGATGTGATTCAAATCAGACATGCCTTATTCTGACTCCTGAGCAAATAATGTCATAAGAAGATTCTTTCTGTTCTAGTTCAATGAAAGAAATCAGCAATGCCAATTCATGATCTACTTTTAAGTACAAAGAAGACAGTAGACATTCCTGCTCATGAATGAGGATTAAGTCACTCCTCCACTTATACCATACTTGTCCTTTAAACTTTGCCATAAACTGACCAAAAATAATGATCATTTTATTGTTAAGTGTATAGCCAAACTAGCATGCTCATCCTTTGTTGATAGAAATGTATATTAAGGGAGGAAGGAGGGCCTTGGATATTCTCTGGCCATGGTTCCCCTCTGCCTGTTTCCCTCTGATACCTGTCTTGGGAGCCAAGGACATCATGTATGCTTAGTGGCTTCTACTAAAGAGCCTCACTGAGCCCTGAACTTCCCCTGTCCTAGACCAGTGGTTCCTGGTGGTTCTTAATCTTTGGTATACATTAGAATCACCTGGAGAATTTGTTAGACATGGATTACTGGGCCCAGCTTCCAGAATTTCCCATCTAATATATCTGGAGCTGTTGTTGTTGTTGTTAGGTGCCGTCGAGTCGAGTCTGACTCATAGCGACCCTATGTACAGCAGATCGAAATACTTGCCGATTCTGTGCCAGGCAAACAATCTTATTTATGTTTAAGCCCATTGTTGCAGACACTGTGTCAATCCATCTGGTGGAGGGTTTTCCTCTTTTGCGTTGACCTGCCACTCTCCCAAACATGATGTCCTTCTCCAGGGATTGACAGAAAAAGAATTGATGCTTTTGAATTGTGGTGCTGGAGACGTCTATTGAATATACCATGGACTGCCAAAAGAACCAACAGATCTGTCCTAGAAGAAGTACAACCAGAGTGCTCCTTGGAAGCAAAAATGGCCAGACTGCGTCTTACATATTTCGGACATGTAGTCAGGAGAGAACAATCCCTGGAGAAGGACATCA
>VMDO01009454.1:0-77304 GCA_007922755.1 Pedetes capensis | reverse complement strand
TAAACTCTTCTCAGTATGACTATTATTTTATCCCACAGATTTTGATTTGTTGCATTTTAATTTCATTCATTTAAATTTTTTAAATTTCTCTTTTAATTTCTTCAATGGCCCATTCATGAGCTTTTTGTTTAATTTTCATAAATTTTCCTAGTTTTGACTGTTCTTATTGTTCATTTTAAGATTTACTCCACTGAGGTCAGAAAAGATACATGGTATGATTTTAATTATTGTTTAATTTATTAAAATTTGTTTTATCCCCTAACATATGGCCAAACTTGAAGAATATTCCATGTGCTACTTAGAATGATATAATTTCTGTAGCTATTGAATAAAATATCTTGTAGATTTCTGTTAGGTTCATTTGGTTTATAGTGTAGATTAAATCTGATTTCATTTCTGTCTGGATATTCTACCCATTGTTGAAAGTGGGATGTTGAAGTCCTTGATTATTATTGTATGGGCATCTTTTTCTCCCTTTAGGTCTACTAATATTTGTTTTAGATATTTGAGTTTTCCAGCATTAGGTTCATATATATTTATAGTTGTTACATCCTCTTGCTGAATTGATCCCATTATCCTTTATCCATGAGCTATTTTGTCATTTTTTATAGATTTTCACTTGTCTATTTAACCTGATATAATTGTAGCTATTCCTACTCTTTTGGTTTTGGTTTGTACAAAGTATTTCTGTCCATGACTTCACTTTCAATTTATGTGTCTTTACTGATGAAGTGAGTTTTTGTATGCAATATATAGATAGTTGAGTCTTAGTTTTTATCCATTTGACCAGGCTATATCTTTTAATTGAGCAATTCAATCTTTTTACATTCACAGTTAGCATTGATATACCCAGTAAGAATGTTAACTCTTGCCATCTTATTAATTATTTTCTATATTCTTTGTAATTTTCCACCTTTCTTATTATTTATTCTTGTGGTTTGGTGGTAGTTTTCTATACTGATATCGTCCTTTACTCTTTTCATTTGCATTTCTATTTAACCAATGAGGTTTTTTTGTTTTGTTTTGTTTGGATTATTGTTGCTTGTTTGTTTATTTGTTTGTTTTTGAGACAGAGTCTTACTATGTAGCCCAGGTTGTTTTCAAACTCATTATTCTCCTGCCTCCACCTCCAGAGTGCTGGGATTATGGACATGCACCACCACACCTGACAAGTTTTATTCTTTTGTGGAGTTTTTATGACAGTAGTTAGCATATAATTTCCCCAGACGTAAAACTCCCTTAAACATCTTTCATAAGGCTGGTCTAGTAGTGAGGAATACCTTCAGTTTTTTCTTGTCTAAGAAAGACTTTATTTCTCTTTCTTTTCTGAAGTATAACTTTGCTAGTTGTAGTAATCTTGGCTGGCAGAGAACTTTTGGATTGTTTTGTTTCAGGACTTTGAGTATATCATTCTTTTCTGACATGTAATATATCTACTGAGTCTACTGGGAGGGAGGCTCCTTAATGTGACTTGATGCTTTTCTCTTGCTGTGTCTAGACTTCTCTCTTTGGTTTTTTTGACAATTTGTTACAATATACCTTAATATTTCTGATGTGCTGGGGTTTAGCTCAGTTGGTAGAGTGCTGTGCTGCGTTCTCTGAGGATTCAGGTTTGATTCCCAGCATTGCATAAACAGGAGAAGGATGTGGCAATCCACTCTTGAAGCAATCCTGAATCAATCAGCCATTAAAAACCCTTTGAGGAGATCAATAAAACAAAAAACAA
Source organism: Pedetes capensis (assembly GCA_007922755.1). Taxonomy (NCBI): domain Eukaryota; kingdom Metazoa; phylum Chordata; class Mammalia; order Rodentia; family Pedetidae; genus Pedetes; species Pedetes capensis. The sequence goes on along the minus strand of VMDO01009454.1, from coordinate 75,578 downwards.
CAAATGCTGGTGAGGTTGTGGAGAAAAGGGAATACTCTTATACTGCTGGTGGAGCTGTAAATTGGTCCAACCACTTCGGAAATCAATATGGAGGTATTTTTAAAAAACTAAAAATTGATCTACCCTAGGACCCACCTATAACACTATTGGGAATTTACCCAAAGGGCGATGTGTCATCATACCACAGAGACACCTACATCACCATGTTCGTGCAGCACTTTTCGCAATAGCAAGGATATGGAATCAACCAAAGTGCCCATCAACAGAAGAGTGGATAAAAAAACTATGATACATATACACAATGGGATACTACTCACCATTCAAAAAAAATGAAATAATGCCATTTGCAGGAAAGTGGATGGAGTTAGAGAAAATTATTTTAAGTGAACCAACACAAGCTCAGAAAGAGAAATACCACATGTTCTCACTTATATGTGGGAGCTGAATCAAAATTATAAACAGGAAAAAATCCTATGCAGAGGTTGGAAAATAATAATAATAATAATAATAATAATAATAGCTCAAGTTGACCTAGCAGAGAAGGGACAATTTGGGGATCGAAAAAGAAGGAGTGAGAGATCTACCAAAAGGAGGAAATCCTGGGAGAGGAGTGGGAGGAGAGAAGGAACATGGAGGAATAAGGAAAGGGGGAAGGGATGACCTCAGGGTGAACAGCCCAACTTTAATAGTCCTGGAAATAATTATAATAACACCAATAATACCAAAGAACGGTATTAATATAGATGGACTAGAATTTCATGTAATAGTACTGACAATGTAAAAAGATAGTTCACTACAGGAAAAGTTTCGATCTTAAACATAATTGGAACCCAAGGATATATAGAAAACTATTACCGTAAAGAGACAAGCAAATGGAAGAGAAGTCTTTGGTGGGGGGATGGGACAGGGGAGGAAGTGCACAAGAGAGTAAGGGGAACTTATCTGTATAATGTAAAAACAAAATGCATATATGGAAATGTCACAATGAAAAGCATGTCAGAATGAATCACATTCAGGTGTACATTAAAAATTTCCAATAAAAAGTAAATGAAGAAATGCTCTGGAGAGACACTGGCTTGTCTAAGCTCACACAGAAAGTTGATAGCATATCTTATATGAGAATCTGGGCCTCCTGATCACCAGCATCTCCACCATGTTGCTTGCCACCAACAAAATAAATTTTCATGACCACTCCATAGATATTTATGCAAATTGAATGTATAATAATAAACTACAACCTATTTTAAATAGGGGGAAAAAACCTTTGAGGGTTACTATGAGTCAGACCTGATTTGACAGCACCTAACAACAACAACATTATGTCTTATAGATGAGCTTTCTTAATTGTGTCTGCTTAAGATCCTCTAAGCTTCCCAGATCTGGATGTCCATATCTCTTTACAGATTTGGGAAGTTTTCAGTTGTTAATTTGTTAAATCAGTTTTCAATGTCATAGTCGTTTGGTTAAAGATGTCCTATAAGTCTTGTTGGCTTTTATCTTTGTTTTAATGTTTGTTGTTGCTCTGTTTTTTGAAACATTGTTTCACTACACATAGCCCAGAATGGACTCAAACACAGAATCCTCCCTCCTCAGCTTTCCCAGAACTGGGATTATAGGCCTGTACCACCAAGCCTGGCTCTGTTTTCTTTTTAACTGGTATATTTCAAAAGACCTCTCTTCAAGTTTAGAAATTTAGTTCTTTTTATAATTTCTATCTCTTTGTTGAATTTCTCACTTAGATCACAAATTTTCCTCTCATTTCATTGAATTGTCTATCTGTTCTTTGGAGGTGACATGCTTCCTTGCTTTGTCATGCTTCCTATGTCCATACATTGATGTCTACACATCTGATGTAACAATTACCTCTTCCAATTTTATGGAGTAGCTGTCCTTGGGAAAGATTCATTTAAATGGGCCACAGGATGTTGGTTAAGTATGTGCTTAGGCTTTGATTATGAATAAGCACAAAAGTGTAGCTTCCATGTGATTTCTTCAGCTGTAATTAACATTAGCAGTGACTGTGAGCACCTCAATGGTCTAGACTGCAGGTGTCTGCGGAAGTAGTGGAGCAATTTTGCTGTGGATATAAGACATTGTTGGCATATGACCACAGATCTCATCAAGGCATGAACTGATAGCAGAAGTGGAAACTGCATCGTTGACAGAGTGAGCTGCAGAACCCACAAAGATGAGCACTGGTGGTGGAACAGTAGCCACAATGCTGGAGGAGGGTGTGACCACAGAGGACTTCATCCTTAGACCCAGTAGAGATGAGCACCAGTGACTGTAAAGCCTTGGAGGATGAGAACCTTGATGCCAGAGCGCCTTTCTTTTTTTAACCATTCACATGTGTGTATAGTGGAATAGCATTTTGCTTTCAATTTTGATTTCCATCATGAATTTCCCTCAAAGTCCAGCACTTTCTCAACTATTCATTGGTGTTTTATATATTTGCTAGTCATTATGATTTTCTCTTTTGCAATATGTTTTCAAGACATATCTTTTGAACTGTTTACTCATTGATTAATAGATATCCTCTGTGTATTCTAGATAGTCTTTTTCACATATATAAATTGGAAATCATACTCCATTACATACTTTCTTTCTCATTCTTTTAATGACATATTTTAGTCAAATGACATTCCTGATCTTAATAAAGTTAAATTTATCCATGTTCTCTTTTAGAATTAGCATATTTTGTGTTCAGTCTAAGAAATCTTCACTTACTTCAAAACCACAAAAATATTCTCCTACTTAGGCAGCATGGTAAAGGCCTATAATCCCAGCAACTTAAAAGACTAAGGCAGACGATCAGGAGTTCAAGGACAGAGGCAGCCTGTGTGATTTAGTGAGAACCTGCCTCAAAATAAAAAATAAAAAAGGGGCTAGGGATTTGGTTCAGTGGTAGAATACTTGCCTAGCCTGTGTGATGCCCTGGGTTCAACCCCTCAGTAGTGGAAAAAAAGAATTCTCATTTGAGTTCTTCTAAAAGTGTTGAATATTTACCTTGTAAGTTAAGATCTGTAATACATCTGCAATTGATTTTTGTGCATAATGTGAAGTCAAGATTAATTTTTTTCAAAGTGGCAATTAACCCAGCCTGAGTTACATAACAGTGAGACCCTGTGTCTAAAAACAAAACACCCCCTAACCCCCTACCCCCAAACATACATAAAGCAAAGGGCCATCCAATACACTGCAAGGTCACCTTTTATATAAATCTTGTGAGAGTGTATGTGTAGATTTTTTGTGGCGGGGTCTAAGTGTCTATCATTGAGCAACTGAATTAGCTTTCAACAGGTCTTAGTACCTGGTAAATTAAGTTCTCTTTCTTTGCTTTTTTGATTTCAAATTGACTTATTATTCTTTGTTTTTTCATTTCCATATAAGTGTTTAAGGATTTTTATTTTCCACAAAAACCTTACTGGGGATTTAATTGATGTTATGATGAATCCATAGGATGGTTTGTGGAGGATTGACACCTAAATAATTTTGAGTCTTTTTCAGTTTATGAATATGTATCTATTCATTTCAGCTATCTTTAATCACTTCAATAACATTATTTTCATTGTAGAAGTCTTGAGTATTTTTCTTACATTCATTGCTAGATGTTGGATGATTGTGCTACTATAAATAGTAACTTTCAAATTATATTTTCTATTTTTTACTAGTATGTGAAAATAAAATTAATTTCATACTAATCTTTTACAGCAAAATTGCTAAGTCCTCAAAACTACATGTAAATAATTATTTTGGATTTTTTACATGCAAAATTATACCTATCAGAAAAAAAAGACTTTTTAGTCTATTTCTAAATTATTTTAACAAATGATTGGGAGGGGATGTTTATTTGTTTGCCTGCCCTCTTACATATACTAGCTAGAACTTCCAAAACATTATAATAGTGATTAACTTGGCTGTCCTCAAGCTGCATGTAACCTTCCGGTTCACTTCACCATTAAGTATTATGCTCGCGGTAGTTTTTCCTAAACATATTTTTAAATGTTTTTGATTATTTTTAGACAACCAAGTTTACTGTTACCAGAACCTTATACCTTTATTATATATAAATGCTTCTCCACTTACGATGGGGCTAAGCCCTGATAAATTCAACATAAGTTGAAAGTATCATAAGTTGAAAATACACTTAATACCTGTGACCTGCTAAACATTGTAGCTAACCTAACTTACTTTAGAAGTACTTAGAATATGTACATTAGCTTAGAATTGGGCAAAATTATCTAACACAAAGCCTACTTTATGATAAAGTATTGAATAGCTCATGAAGAATACCATATGCAAAATGAAAAACAGAATGGTTAAATAGATATGCTTTTACATCATCATAAAGTCAAAAATCATTAAGTGGAACCATAATAAATTGGAGACCAATTGTGTATATGTGAGCGGGCATGTGCATGGGCATGTGTACTTACACAGGCACAGCATTATTACTATAAACATAATGCCTTCCTTAAATCTCAAAATGAAAGTAAGTTCATTTTTTTTATCACTTGTGTTTACCTTGTTGTTGTTAGTTGCCATTGAGTCAGGTCCTACTCATAGCAACCTCATAGAGCTTTCATTGGCTGATTGTCTTAGGCTTGCTTCGGAAGTGGATTGCCATGGTCAATAAATGTATTGATTGCACGTCAATTCTGAATTATCTACTGCCACTTTTATGAAACCAAATTTGCATTACTTCTTTAATATGGTTCACAGTAGTTCCCTCTTTCTTACTTTAATGCTGAGATTTCACCATAAACCTCTTTCTTATGTATAGTCATCAGCTATAATCATCTCATACTTTGAAAATAAAAAATACTAGATATTCCCTTTGCCAAACCCTATACTTACCAGCTACCATACATTTTCAACTGCCATGCTGTCTGTTGACACTGGGGTTTGTGAAAATTCCTAGGGGAATAACTCTAATAATTTCTTATTCTCAGTAAATTCTCTGTCTCACTCATGTTATTGTGACCTGTGACAGAGACTGCTAATTGTCCCCAGTAGCCATTTCTTCTTTTATTATTTGAAGCAGAATCCCCTTCCTGCCAGGTTTCAGCAAGGCATATCATTGCTCAAGCAGAGATTATATTTCCTAACCTATTTTGCAGCCAAGTGTGACCATTTGATTAATTTCTACCAGTGTTATTTGAGAGGAAATAATACTTTGACCTTCTGAATCATGTCTTTCAGAAAGGAAGCCATTTGCCTTTATACTCTTTCTCACTTCTTACTGGCTAAAATATGGTCACAATGAAATAGTTAATTTGGACCAAGAAATGCTTGTTACATGAATCCCTTGGTGGCCTTGTACAGAATTACTTGCCTTGGTTGAACTGGCCACCTGCCTATACACTGTGAGATCACTTTAATTATTAAAGCTACTCTGTTTGGATTTTCTTTGTTATAGAAGTTTAGCTTGTATTGTATATTATGCTATAAAATTCAGTATCCAAACTTGTTCTCTTCTCTCTGTTCCACACTGGTTAAAGTATGTAACAAAGTTCCTTTCCCTTGATATTGGGAAAATGTTGATTATATCTGGAAATGGTAGAAGTTTATTGAAGACTTGGGAATAATACTAAAGATCTACTAATATTAGACATTTCTACAGAGAACCTAATGCAGAATATTAGAAGTCACTTTCCATGAAACAATATACAGGTCTTAGCTGCTGTTATGGCATGAACTGTATCTTCCAAAAAGATTTATTGAAGTCCTATCTGGTGGTACTGTGACCTTTTTTGGCAATAGGGCTTTGCAGATGTAGTCAAGTTAAAAGGAGGTAATTAGCATAAAATAGTCCAATTTAACTGCTGTCTCTATAAGAAGAGGAAAAGCACCATGTGAAGATACAAACACACAGGGAGAGTTCTATGTGGCAACACAGACAGCAATTGGAGAAGTGCAGCTACAAACAAAGGAATTCCAAGAGTTGATGGTCACCACCAGAAACTAAAAAGTGAGATTCTCCCTTACAATTTTCATAGGAAGCATGGCCCTACCAACACTTTGATATTAGATTTCTGGACTCCAGAGCTGTAAATTTCTTCTCTCTTTCTTTCTTTCTTTCTTTCTCTCTCTCTCTCTCTCTCTCTCTCTCTCTCTCTCTCTCTCTCTCTTTCTCTTTCTTTCTCCTTCCTTCCGTCCTTCCTTCCTTTTTGTACTGGGGGTTGAACCCAGAGCCTCATGCATGCTAGGGTAGTGTCCTACACTGAGCCACATCCCCAATCCTTTTTTATTTTCTATTTCGAGGCAGGATTTCACTAAGTTGCATAGGCTGCCTCTGACCTCGAACTTGCAATCCTTCTGCCTCAGCCTCCTAAGTTGCTGGAATTAGAAGCATGTGCCACAGTGGCTGGTAATACTGTAAATTTCCATTATTTTAAGCCACCTAGATTGAGATCTTTGTTATGGTAATCCTTGTAACTAGTATACTCACCACAAAAAGTTTCATTTGTTTTTTAATCACTTCTATTTATCATAATTTCTCTAAAATTCTTTAGTTATTTATCACTCAATAAATATGTGTTGATTATAAGCCAATTCTGAATTATCTTCTTTCCCTTTTTAGTAGCCAAATTTGCATTTCTTACCAATGTTCTTATATAACAACAGAAAAAAGACAAAATTGAGAATGCTATTGTGGATTGTATAATTCTGAGAAAAATATTTTGAGTTTTATTCCTTTGAAATTGGTAACAACAGAACAACATCATCAATTGCATCATAGCTACAATTTAAAAAATACTGAATTTTCCAAAATATCCCCAAGCATACAATTGGCACCTGCTTTTCTTTACTGGTGCCATTTCTGCACTTCTCTTGCCAAATTTTCCAAACCCAAATACAATGTATTTTCAGACTATACTGATGTCATTATATACATACTTTTTTGTACTTAAAAAATTTGTACTTAAAAAATTATTTTCAAAATCCAGTATTTGGTGTGACTTTTGGCTTCCTAAATAAATGTTTCTTGAGTTGAGTTCAATCAAGCTGAATTGGATTGAATTAAAACAAATTGAATAAATTGAGTTTTAGAATTATGTTCACTTATTTCATGAAGGTTAGCTGTAGCATAAAACTTAAAAATATGACTCTAAAATTTTCTGGTTTTATCATGTTCCCACTATTATTAAATCGCTAATTCATTGCTGTCCCATTCCTCTTTCGTTGTTCTCCATCAGAATTCTAATGGCTAGAGATAAATCTAAATTTTATTCCCTGGTGATTCTTTAGGTTGTGAAATCAAAAATGATACACACTACACAGTCTGTTCATCAGGATGAAAGTAAATATCCTTTTGAATATTTTCTGATCTCCATTTTTGTACTGGTGAGCTAAAGTTGCATGCCTTCTCTTGGCTTTAAATGCCACCCATGTCAGAGTCCTATAACTTTAAACAAGTAATACCAAAACACAGTAGCCTGTTTTGGTACTATACTGTTTCTATTTTTCCTCTTACTTTTCTCTTTCATCGTGTCTCCTACTTTATACATTTATTCAGGATCCTCTTTATTCCCTGTAGCTATTCATTGTTTCCCAACTTGGGTCTATAACTATGTCCATCCATGTCTTCCTTGGCTCTTTTCTTCATCACTTATCATCATTCCTCACCAAAAGTTATTTATTCTCTGCTCCCTTTCTTTGATCCCTAATTGTTCACTCTCACAAAATCTTCAAGAACGTCTATGTACTCACTTGTTTCCATATCTCCCAACAACCCAACACTTTACCAGTCTAATTTCCTCCCAGATCACTTCTCAGTGATAGCTCAGTGATCACTTCTCAAAATAGCTCTCACAGAGATCATTGGTGATCTCTGTCGCCAAGAAGAAAGGGCATTTCTCAGCCACATTCAACTTCATTGATTGTTCTCTCCCTCTTTCAACAATCTCTTCTCCTGGCTTGACCCAACTCTGCCCGGATTGAAGGGCCTCTGAGTTCTCTTCTTCTCAGTCTGTGCTCTTTTTTTGTGATCTTTTGACATATCCACTTTCTGTTACACTTAATGTTGGACATTCATGTTATTATATGCCTCATAGATTCACAGTAATTTGCTATAGCCAGATAATAACTATCTGGAGAGAGTTAAGGCTGTAAAATCAAAAGCAGAGATTGAGCCTCTGGCATGGCGATAAATGAGAATGAAAATTCCAGGAAATGATAAAATATAGAGAATCTAAACTGGATAAGGGTAGGGAAATAGATGAAGGAGGAAGGATCAATAAGAGAGTGGGAACAGGAGAGGCAAGGTAGGGTTTTATGTTGACTTTCCTCTTCCTCATACTAAATTGTACCTTTACTCACCAGTAAGCTCTAAAATTAGATGATAATTAGAAGCAGGGACTAAAAAGTAGGTTAGGTGAGTATGGAACAGTGATAAGGACCTATAATAAGATGTTGATGACCCCAAAACTTCAACAAAGAAGGAAAAGAAACCAGAACCAACATGTGGCAGCAGCACTAGAATGGAAAAGTGGCTCTCTGTCATGGCATGGTAATCAATTAGGTGTGAAAAATTTACTGTACATTAATGAGAGTAAGGCTAGCAGTTGAAACAAATGAATCCAAAAAGTGTATAAAGGTTCATGCACAAGAGAAATTTGTTTCTCACATAAAGTCCAAAACAAATGTTCCTGATTAGTGTATGGACAGCCCCCTCCAAATAAACACCCCGAATTTTAGTTAATTTGTATTTTTGGCTTCTTCGTTTTTAAAACATGGCTTCCATGCTCATATGCAGCAAGCCAGTGAAAGACCAAAAAACATGGAGGATCACTCATGGAAGACTTCATGCGCCAGGAGTGAATGTGGAACATATAGGTTCCATCTACATTTCAAAGATCAAAAATCTGTTATGGGTTAGGGATGTAGCTCAGTGGTAGAGTGCTTGTGTAGCATGCACTAGACCCTCAATCCCCAGCACTGCCAAAAATGAGCAAACAACAATAACCAGAACAAAGCAAGCCAGTTACATGTATGTCCATATTTACTGCAAGGGAAATGGAAATATAGTTTACCTGTGTGTCCAGGTGGGAACCAAAACAGGCTTGTTTAATAGGAGGGAGAAGCATATTAAATCTCTGTCACTTACTGTGTAATGGGAATTCATATACTTCTACAAAATAATGCACTTTAAGTTTAATGTGTGCATGCATGGCCAGTGATTTATTGGCAACACAGGCACAATTTAAATTGAAGGGCAGTGGTGTGATGTGATGCTGCAATGAAAATGAGCCCATTGAGCTCATGCATATTATCTTAAAACTGAGGCACCCTGTTTTAAGCCTTGGCATGAAACAGCAGGTCAAGTATGACAATTTCCCTATTATCCATCACACAATGCCATTCTGTATACAGGAATATTCAATAGTGCACCATTCTCTGTTTTTTCCCATTTTAGACACACGCCACACACACAAAAGTCCTTGAAATTCTAAAAACAAAATAGTTCTCAGTCCTCAAGGTCTTCTTCACACTTCAGAGCCACATCTGTCAATGAATTAACTGAAAAACAAAGAAAGTACCAGGTATTCATTACCTCTGCAAGGAAATTATCTTGCCACTTCTGCAGTTGCTATCATTCTCCTATGGTGATAGAAGATCGTTTGAAACCAGTTTCTCACTAACTGAGATGACAATGAAAACAAGTTAGTCTTGCTGACTAATTCTCCCTTTTATGTGCAGTTTGGGCCAAAAAGCATTTTCCTTTCCAAGCAAACATGACTTTTACATCATTTTGAAAATATACATGGTAAAAGCATACAAGTAAAGGTAGACATTTATTTCAAGTGGTATGTATGTTTTTAGATGAGCAATTGTGTACCATCCCTGCACAAAGAAAATATGAAGACATCAGTGAGTAAGTTAAACGTTGCAATATAGTGATCTTTCACTGGAGAGTAAATGAATTTTGGGCATTTGTTTTTATGCATCTCTGACTATACTATGATTCATATGTAAAAATCCTTGGCACTTTTCATATATATAAATTATATTTATTAACATAGAGTTGATCTTTCTTAATATTACAACATAGGAATAATGAAAGGAAATAAATTTCAGAGATGGGGAGTTCACTGTCAAAGAGAAAAAACGCTTACACATTCCACAAAAGGAATCCTCAGCCTTTAATTATTCATTCATTCCTTCATCCAATAAATCTTTTGGGATCCTGTAGGACCTTGTTAATCAAAGTGTAGTCTGCAAAGCAGCAACATGGGCATAACTTTTAGCTTGTTAAAAATGCACCATGTTAGAACCCAACTCAGATTTCCTGAATCAGAACAGGTTTTTAACAAGATCCCCAGGTGACTTGCATGCATATTAAAGTCTGAGGAGCCCCGCATACCCAGCTCTCCATATATAATATATATATAGTTTCTCATCTCAACAATCATTGGTCAGATAGCACTAAACAATTAAACAGAGAACCTGGAAACAACTGCTATAGAGCAGTGATTCTCAACTGGGGGTGATTTGGCAATGTCTAGAAATGTTTTGGATGGTTACTACGAAGGGGATGCTACTGGCATCTAGTGACTAGAAGCCAGGATGCTTTCAAACATTCCCATAATTTATAGGACAGCCTCCACAACAAAAACTTTTCCGGTCTAAAATGGCAATTATGCACCGATGAGAACCAAGTAGTTGGTAAACTTCAGGTTGCATCTCAATGTTCTTCAGGGCTAGTTAAGGCATATTGCAGGGCCCCTGTCAGGAGTGACTGGCTATAAGTCTGGCATTGGGCCTGAGAGATGTTGTTTCTATTAAGTTCCCAGATAATTCCAATGCTGCCAGTCCAGAGGCCATATTTGAGAAACATTAGCACGGAGTGCCAGGAGATGCTAGTTGGCCCATTGTGGCCTTCAGCTTTAGCCTCTTCATGGTTCTGGAGGCTCCTGGCTCCTAGTCACCTTGACCTTCTTAATTATAGTTTCCCAGGTTAACTAGAGCCCAAGGTGTCTTGATACTTACTGATCGACTGGAAACTAAGTGGTTCACTGCCACGGTTGCTTGGAGGAAGGGTTGGGGTGTGCAGGCAGAGCTGAGTCAACAGAGAAGATACAGTGCTATTGTCATTTACAGATGATACCAGATGGCAGCTAAATTCAGAGTCCAGACGGCCTGAGGGGCTTGCTAATTACAAGAGGCTTCAGCTGCAGGAAATACCCTAATCACCCCGATGGCAGCTGGACAGCCCCAGGGAAGGCCCCATTGCCACTAGAAATGTTTGTGTGTTATAAAGTAGGACTTGAAGGGTAAAAATGACAAGTTCAATTTGGACTCTAAGAGCGAAAGAGAGGGAGAGAGAGACAGAGAGAGATTTGTGATGAGCGTGGCAGGGAACCATCAAGGGAATCAGAGCCCAGGATATGATGGGCTACGGGAGCCCAAGCCAGGCTCTGAGGTACCCCACTGGCCCTGTGATTTCTTCTTACCATCAGTTATATACCTTCTAGTATTTGTTATTCGACAACAACAACATTTGTTATTCCTTGGGGAAAAAAAAAAAGCTATTGATTTAACACCTTCAGGAGGGAAGCAAGACATCCTCTGCTTTGTTTAATCTGCTAACTGCCTTTGGTTGGTTGGCAACCAGCACTGAGATAATTTTGTTCTACCCGGCAGCATTTAGCAAAGCCCCAGGACTGTGGATGAGGGAAAAACAGCAGGGAGGGGAACAGCTATCTCCGCAACTGTTTCTGGTCTACGCCCCAAAGTTTGGGGTCTGGGCCAAATTCTTGAAATGTACCTCTACTAGATATTTTCACAAGATTCCTGTATACCGGGAATAAATTAGAGAAATGGTTCTAAAATAATTTTTTATAGTTTAATATACTGGTTTGTAGAATTGGAAAACTGATTTTCATCTTTTGGGATTTGATTTTAATATGAAGAAGTTAGCAGGAAAGAAATCCCAAGCATGTTCAGATTTGTAAACCACTTCAGACTAGATTGTGCCCTCTATTGTATCCTGTAATTTCTCGAAGGGCACAGAAGTACAATCCATTTCCAGAGAGAAAATATTTATTAATAGTCCTGAAGCACAACTTTATTTTTCCCACATGCCCAAAAGAGTACATTTGGAAATGTCTTTCTGTCTGCCCTCCTCTCTTTTCTACCTCTCTGCAATTCCAGTAAGAGTCTAACCACACTTTGGGTCAATGGAGAACACCTCTCCTCCCAGGAGGGCAGGGAGAGAGCCTGGTACATAGGCCACATTGCAAACTGGTGCATATCTTTCAGATTCCCAACATAATTGATGACTAATGAAACTTACCTTTTTCTTTCTATCATAGAACAGTGAACTCCTATCTCACATTGTTGTTGTTAGGTGCCACAGAGTTGGGTCCTATTCATACTGATCCTATGTGGAACAGAAGGGAACACTTGCCAACACTATGCCATGCCCAGCACTGTGTCAGTGCTTATCTGCTATTCATAGGGTTTTCAATGGAGATTGTTTTGGGATTGTTGCAGGAGTGGGCTGCCATGTCCTTCTCCGATTTTTGCTGTGCTGGGGATCAAACTCAGGGCCTGAGTGCAGTTAGAATACCAACTGAGCTAAACCCCAGCCCACAGCATAGTTTTGCTAAATGTCCCTACTTCCTACAATTCCAAAATACCATTTCCAGCCCAGCGGGTTAAGAAGCTTGGAATTGACACTGTCCTAAAAACAACTTTAAAAAGCTGAATAAATTGAAAAAGTAACAATTCTTTTTAGCTCTATAAGAGAAATGAAGTCACAGAGCAAACCACTCTCCCCCAAATTGGCTACACCAACAGGTAAATATGGAGAATCACAACTTAAAAGAGCAGATACTTTGATCTTAAGCCTCCATGAGAACAAGACCGAGGGCAGGAAAATCTGAATTATTATCATGAAGAGATGCAAACAGAAGGGAAGGGGCAGAAACCCCATCCTCCCAGCATCTTATTCCATGAGGCAGTCTTTCTCTGCTTCCTTTCCACCTTCCTCTATTGCAGATACACTGAGCATTTTACTGTGGCTACTCAAACATTGAATTTGTAATCGTTGGATTGATTTTAAGTGGCATGCTTTATATGAAAATGCTACTTGAATCAGTTTTAGTTAATGTAAGTCATTCCTAAATATATATGCAGTTCTTTACAAGAAAACACTCTCTCTGCTTGAAGATTAGAACATGGGCATTGACTGATGAGCAAAATAGCATCAAGTTCTCCCATCAAAACCTTACAGTGAAATTCCAGGAAAATGTCTATTTAAATAGTTTGCTACCAAACCTCATGCTCTTGCACTTTTTTCCCCTATAAATCACGCCACATACACAAATAGAGCTTCTACCTCTTGTGTATGATTTGGTGCACCATAGGTCTACCCTAATAGCTAGAAAAACAGTAACTATAGTTGAATATTGTAGTTGTTTTTAGGTACCATCAAGCTGGTGTCTGACTGTTAGATAGCAACCCTACATACAACAGGCAGAACACTATTCTTAGTGCTTCTGTGCTATTCACAGGGCTTTCAATGGCTGATTGTTTTGGGGGTGTGGGCTGCCAGGTCCTTCTCCCAAGTGTACAGCACCTGGTATTACCAGGCAGTCTCCCACCTAAGTACTAACCAGGCCCAACCTTGCTTAGCTTCTGAGATCTGACACCACAGTGGTATGGCTGCAGGCATAGTTGTATAAATGGACCTCATAAAAATGGACCACATGTGCAATAGTTCAATCACACTATTTTGCCTGTTGTATTGCACCCATCTTAGTTTTCGTAGTCATTCTATGATGATTGTGCAATGGCACAACCACTTCATGACACATTCCTTAGAACCTGTCCCTGTCATTGAGTGATTGATACATCACTACTGAATTGCTGCTGCCATCAGACTCAGGTCACGTTGGAAATTTTAATATTTTGTTAATAAAAATACAGTGCCCATCATTATCCATAGTGTTGAATAAAAAATGAATGACATACATATTATCAATACCAAATCTTGATACTTGAACTTAATTTTCCATTTATTGGCACAGTGCCATTTTCACAGTTGCAGAGAATAAAAGGTAATGTCCACGGTTTGCCATATATCTGATGTAGTTCTGGGGTACAGTGCAACAAATAAAGCTGCAAGTTTCAGGCTGTGTGTTTTTTGTTTGTTTTTGTGGTGCTGGGAATCAAACCCAGGGCCTCATACATGCTAGACAAATGGTCTAACACTGAGTTACACCATCAGCCATTGTGTGCATTTTTCAATTAAGTCATCTGGAACAAGGACCTTACCCTTGTCTCAAAGGTATGGACGGATGGTTTTTAAACTTTTCATTCCCTTGGCTAACCATGTGCACACACCTGGGGCAAGTTGAATGAGTCCTGCCTGTACAACTGATGTGATAAATGTTGTGTAATGAACCTATCATCATATACTTCCTTTGTCTCACTAATAGTTACTACATATAGTCTCTCTGTGGTTAGAGAAAAGAGCACAGCAAGGTTTTCTTAGTTTGAGAAAGAACTAGAATCAGTATGGTGACCATGAAGAGGTACAAAGAAGTCACTAATGATTCTAATCTAGAGTTCAGAGAATTTAGAGTAAATAACATTCAAGTATACAGGAACAATTTTTAACATAAAAACATATAAATCATCTTGTTTGTTGGTGTTATAGTTAGGTGTTATGGAGACAGGTCAGACTCATAGTGACCCTATGCACAACAGATGGAACAGTCACCAATACTGTGCCATGCTCGGCACAGTTCTCAGTGCTTCTCTGCTTTTCATAGAGTTTTTGATGGCTGATTGTTTCAGGAGTGGGCTGCCAGGACCTTCTCCCAAGCCTAAAGCACTTGGTGCTCCCAGGTGGTCTCCCATGGGACTAATCAGGCCCATGGGACTAACCAGGCCCGATCCTGCTTAGCTTCTGAGATCTGAGGAGATCAGATGCCAGGACGGTACGGCTGTAGGCAAATCATCTTCTAGTGGCTCAAAAAGTTTGTTCTAGTCATGTCCTCGAAATAGAAAAATTTTAACAGAGTAATGGACATAACATATTTCTGTGAAAGAGAAACTTGTGTTAGAAACTATGAAGGAAGGAAAATGAGAAGCAGTAATGTCTCAATTTTAACTACTAACCATTTGAAAGTATTTAAGAATTCTAGACAGTGACATAGTTCATAACAGGAATGAAAAATACTTTCATAAGATGAAAAGGGATAAAACGGTGACTCAAGATGCTAATGTTCCCCAGACGCTTCATTTTCTTACTCTTGTGAATTCAAATCTTTGTTGTACTCCATCTCTATGGGTGTTTTTAGTATTTGAGTCTATATGCTTACGGGCAATTGACATTATAAAATGGAATAATTTTGACCTTGTACACATGCACATTTATGCAATTTTGTGGCAAAAATGAGAAGTGTTATGAAAAGTCCTTATTATTGCCCATTAAAATATGAGGGGAAAAAAGATAAAGGAACAGTGCTTTAAATTCCAATCATCCAATAGTGGTTGTAAATTTTCTTCCTAAGATTGACTTTCCTGTAGTCTTCCTAAGGCTTCCTGTGGTCTTCCCTTCCTCCCGCTCAGGATACCACCCTCATTGAGCCACTCCTCACTCCTTCCTCACTGCTTCCCTTTAACTATTTTCTTCTTTCACCCTTTGCCTAAAGCTGTGAATCATCTAAAATTTTCACTGACATAGAGGAAAACAGCACAAGGTGACCAGGTAGAAAAGGAAAGATGGTTTACATGAGCTGGTGAATCCAGATGCCTATCAGAGAATTCCAGCCAATGTTGTCTGAGGACTCAGCATGTGCCAAGCGCTCTTCTAGACACTTTCTATTAACTCAGTGCTGAAGAATCCCACACAAAAGGGTACTATTGTTACTCTCATTTTACAAATAAGGAAACTGAGGCATAGAGAGTTTAAATGATTCTTATTAACTAAGACACATGGCAAGAGATATCCAGAACCCAGCAATTCCTGAGGTGAGAAGCATCCTGCTTTGTTTTATACATTTGTCCATTTTTCTTTAACTAGACAAAGAAGAAGAAGAAAAAAAGATTGGGTATATAAGACTATAAATGACTAAAAGATAGTGGAGCAAATTGAAACCTCACATCCCTCAACCATGGTAAGAGGGTTTGCAAACTGAGTGTAAGAACTCCTGCCAAATAAAAACGAAGCAGGTGATTTTTATCAGCACTCATTTTTCTTTAGGATGTAGTTCAAATAAACCAATTACTTAGTTCCTGAAGAGCTATGGGGTCAGTTAACTTAGGTTGGTTTTCACATCTATAAAATGAGAATAGCAATAAATAATTCCTGCCTGGTCTACCTCTTAAGAGTTACTGCAAGAATCTAATGAGATTAAAGTGTATAAACTCTGCAATTACAGGCAATATGGTACAAGCTCTGCAATCCATGCTATTTAACATTTCTCCATAGAAAGTTCCAGATTTCCAAAGAGCACTGCTTGGATATTATTTCTTAACAGTTGTTGCCATCAAAATAGCAAACTATTATTGAATGCCTACTATGTGCCAGAGAAATCAATGTGTTAATTCAATTAAGCAGCCCCCCAAATAATCCTTTGAGGTAAATAGTATCCCCACTTTACGCATGGGGAACCTGAGGCATGGAGCAATTACTTTGCCTGAGGTTATATTGCAGCTGCTATTTGAACACAGGAAATTTAAAAAATATGATCTCTAAGGATAAGATCACCAAAGCATGATCAGCATGACATAATTTGTCTTCTTATGAACATGAATTCTATTACAAGTGAATCATTCATATTTAAACATAATTAAGATATTACCACTATGTTTACAATGATTTCAGTCACTGACGTGCTTCTTATTAGCTTTAAAAAATCAACTAATATCTGTGAAGCATATACTAAATATCCTTGGGAAAAAACAAAGAAATAGGACACAGTTTCTTCTCTCAAGCACTTGGAGGGGCAGTTATATGTCTGATAGAGATTTCATGAAGCCTGTAGTTCTAGTAAATTTTTAAGTGTTAGGTTTTCAGAACTTAAATCATATGTGGGAATATACTAAGTGAAGAATTAAATTTCTAAGCTTTTTTGTTGTTCTATGGACAATGGTTGAATACCTCCTGTCAGGAGCAAAATTATGCATTCCAGCCATTGACGAATTTAAAATCTAGTTGTTGTTATTGTTAGGTGCCGTAGAGTCTTGTCAACTCATAGCGACCCTCATAGGGTTTTCAGTGGCTGATTGTTTCCAGATTGTCTCGGTGTGGATTGCCACATCCTTCTCCCTCATTTAGGCTGCTGGGAATCTAACCTGGGACCTCAGAGACTACAGAGTGGCACTCTGCCAACTGAGCTAAATCTCAGCCCAAAGTCTTGTATAGATGATTAAATAACTAAACAATTTCTTATGAATAAAACTTGATGAAGTACAGACGGATAAGACTTTTGCTATATCCATTATGCAACTGTTAAATCACTGTTGCTTACATAATCATCGACTTACATATTTTACAGAACTGTATAAACTAGAGAAGGAAAGAAGAAAAAAAGGAATTTTAATTAATATGCAATAAAAATCATATGCAATCATGGGTTATAGTCTCATTTATTTTTTCCTTCCCCTATTTTTCCTCATGTATGCATATAGTTACATCATATATTTTGGGATTTTCCTCTCCCCTTTACCCTCTATACTGTTTCTCCTCCCCTTCACCCTTCCTCAACTTCTGCTCCCACCTGTTGATCTCTTCTCCTCTTCTTTCTACTCTGCTTATATTTTCCCTTCTTAGATAAATATGATTGTTCATTTCTATATATCTACATATGTATCTTTTTTTTTCTTTCTTTAAGTTAAATTTAGCTCCCACATATGAGTGAGGATATATGGTATTTTCTTTGGGGGACTAGATTAATTCACTTAAGATGATGTTCTACAGTTCCACCCATTTTGCTGTAAATCACATGATTTCATTCTTCTTTATTGCTGAGTAATATTCTATTGCGTATATGTACCACAATTTTTTTAACCATTCTTCTTTGATGAGTATTTTAGCTCATTCCAAATCATTGTGATTGTGAAGAGTGCATGTATCCCTATGGTATGGTGACTTATCATCCTTTGGGTATATTCTCAGGAGTAACATAACTATGTCATAGGGCAGTTCTATCCTGAGTTTTCTAAAGTGGCTCCATATTGATTTCCAAAGTGGCTGAACTAATTTACAGTCCCATCATCAGTGTAAAAGTGCTCCTTTTCCTCCACATCTTCACCAGCATTTGTTATTATTTATTTTGTTAATCTTGACCGTTCTTACTGGGGTGAGATGGATTCTCACTGTTATTTTGATTTGCATTTCCCTAATGGCTAGAGGTATTGAGAATTTTTTCATGTGTTTATTGATCATTCATACTTCTTCATTTGAGAACTGTCTATTCAGTTCCATTGCCCACTAATTTATTGAGCTATTTGTTGCCTTGGTGTTTAATTTCTTAAGTTCTTTATATACTCTAGAAATTAGTCCTCTGTCAGATGTGAAGGATGCAAATATTTTCTCCCATTCTATGAGCTTTGCGTCTACTCTTTTGATTGTTTCCTTTGCTGTACAGAAGCTTTTTAATTTCACATAATCCCATTTGTTGATTTTCCATGACCTTTCCTAGGCAGGAGATTATCCTCTCTCCCCCTTTTTAAAACTATTTTCAATTAGTATTTTAATGTATAAATTAATGGGTTTCATTATGACATTTCCCTTACATGGATTTCATTATACATTGCTTATGTTAACTTCCCTCATGACCCTTTTCCCTCTCTCCTTCCTTCCCCACCAAAGGTCTCCTTTCTACTTGCATATCTTTTTTTGTGAGTATATCTATATATGTACTTCCCAATTTTGCCATAAAGGCAACATATATAGTATTTTTTTCTTCTATTGCTCTTTCTTCTTGCTTTCGTTCCCTTTTCTTTAGTCCATTATCTTTCTCTCCTTAGGTCCTGTCTGCTTTCATGATCTATATGTTTTAACAATGAATATATGTTGAGGTCTAAATGTTAAGGTAATGCTTGCACATGCCTCTGTGTTGGAGCATATTCCCTATCTTTTCTTCCAGTAGTTTTAAGGCTTACAGTTTTATGTTGAGATCTCTTTCCATTTTGAGTTGACTCTCATGAAAACTGAGATATATGGGTCTAATTTCAGTCTTCTGCAAATGTATATCAAATTTATCCAGCATCATTTGTTGAAGAGGCTATCTTTTCTCTATTGAATGTGCTTAGCCTTTTGTCAAAAATCAAGTGGCTATAGTTGCATGAGTGTATCTCTGGGTCTTCAGTTCTGTTCCATTGGTCTTCAAGCCCATTTTTGTGCTAGATCTAAGCTGGATTTGCTGCTATGGCTCTGTAATATAGTTTGAAGTCAGGTATCGTGATACCTCCTGTAATATTTTTGCTATATAGGATTGTTTTAGCTATATGCTGTCTTTTGTGCTTCCATATGAATTTTAGGATTGTTTTTCTATTTCTGCAAAGTCTGTCATTGGAATTTTGATGGGAATTGTATTATATCTGTAAATCATTTTGGTAGTATTTCCATTTTCACAATATTCTCCCAATCCATGAGCAAGAGAGTTCCTTCCATCTTCTAGGATCTTCTGTTATTTCTTTAATGTTCCATGGTTTTCCTTTTAGAGGTCTTTAGAGTCTTTGGATAAGTTGATTCTTAAATATTTAAATTTTTGATGTGCTATTGTGAATGGGATTTCCTTCTCTTCCTGTTCACTATTGGTATAAATTAAGGTCACTGATTTTTGAGTGTTAGTTTTGTATCCTGTTACTTTGCTAAAGGAGCTAATTATCTCTAAAAATCTTCTAGTGGAATTTTGGGGGTCCTTTAGGTAGGGAGGATCATGTCATATGTGAATAAGGATAATATGACCTCTTCTTTCCCTATCTATACTCCTTTAATTTCTTTCTCTTATCTGATTAGGACTTCAGTCACAATATTGAATAAGAGAGGAGAGAGTGGACATTTTTGTCTTGGTCCTGACTTTAGAGGGAATGGTTTCAATTTTTTCCCCATGTAATATGACATTAGCTGTAGGTTTGTCACAACTGGCCTTTATGATGTTAAATTCCTACTACGCCTGATTTCTTTAGAACTTTATCATGAAAGGATGTAGCACTTTGTCAGAGGCCTCCTCAGCATCAATTGAGATGACCATGTGATTTCTGTCTGCAAGTCTTTTGACATATTGAATTATATGAAATGATTTTTCATATGGTAAATCAACCTTGCATCTGTGGAATGAAGCCCACCTGATCATGGTGTATGATCTTTTTTGTGTGTTGCTGAATTCAGTTTGCCAGAATCTTATGGAGGATTCTTGCATCAGTGTTCAAAAGGGAAATTACTCTATAATTCTCTTTCTTTGAAGAGTCCTTATCTGGTTTTGGCATCAAGGTGATATTGGTTTCATAGAATGAATTTGGAAGCATCCATTTCTTTTCTGTTTTATGAAATGATTTGTGTAGAATAGGTATTATTTCTTCTTTTAAGGTTTGATAGAATTCAGCTGTGAACCAGTGAGGTCCTGAGCTTTTCTTTTTTGGGAGGATTTTTATTATTGTCTCTAATTTGGTAAATATAAGGGGTCTATTTGTTTGCTTGTGTCTTCCAGACTTAATTTTGGGAATTCATATGCATTAAGGATTTATCCATTTCTTCTATACTTTCATTTTTTGGAGCAGTACAATTTCTCAACATAGTCTCTGATAGCCTTCTGCATTTCATTGGTATCCATAGTTGTGTCCTCTTTGTCATCTCTGCTTTTTTTAAATTTGGGCCTTTTCTCTCGTTCTTTTGGTGAGTCTGGCTAAGAAAGTGTCAATTTTGTAGACCTTTTTGAAGAACCAGTTCTTGGTTTTGTTAATCCTTTGTATTGTCCTTTTAATTTCTACTTTGCTAATCTCTCCCTTGTTCCTGGTCATTTCTTTCTGTGTACTCTTCTTGGGGTCAGCTTGTTGTTGGCCTTTTAGTCCCTTAAAGTGTCCATTACGTTACTTGATTGGGGCTTCCCTAACTTACTGATGAAGGCACTCATGACTATGAACATCACTCTTAGAACTCCCTTTGCTGTATCCCATAAATTTTGGTAGGATGTGTTTTCATCATATTTGATTCCCAAATTTTTTAAAATTTCCTCTCTGACTAAACAATTTTAATTATGTGTGACAATATTAAATGTAAATACTAAAAATCATATGCAAGGTGCTTATAGGACACATGAAATGGAGCTTATAAATTAATTCTTAAAACAGTTAGGAACTGGTTTGGTAAACTAGGAGAAAGATTTAAATGAAGCTTCAAATTCATCTGCCGTATAGCTTTGAGCTTGACATTGTGGAGAGAAAGAGAAGGAAGAAGAGAGGAAGAGCAAGAGGAAGCAGAGGAAAAAGAAGAAATAGATAAATAGAACTTGAAATAGAAGATTCTTAGTTCAGTACTTGGCTCCTGCATCACAACTCTATACACCATTATATTTCCTCAGATATTCTTTGTATTGCTTTCTCTTCATTTATGGAACTCTTATTATGTGTATTTTATTTTGATGGCTTCCCACAGATCTCTGAGGTTCTCTCATGTACTTTTGAAGTTAGTATATTTTTAAGAGGAGTTTAAGGTCAACAACAATAACAACAAAAAAACTGAATAGAAAGTCAGAAGACTTCCTATTTCCCCTTCACTCCCTATGCTGTACACAATTTCTTCCATTATTAACATCCTGCATTATTGTGGTACACTTGTTATAATTTGTAAGCTAATGTTGATATATGATTATTAGCTAAAAGCTATAGTTTTCATTAGGGTTCACTCTTTGAGTTCATCATTCTATAGTATACATACATATGTACACATAAATATGCATTTGTCATTACAGTATCATAAAGAATAGTTTTACTACCTTAAAAATACCCTGTGCCCCCGCCAAGTTGTCCCTCTTTCCCTCTCCCAGGCTGCTAGCCACAACTGATTCTTTTCTGTCTTCATAATTTTGCCTTTTCCAGAACATTGTGTAGCTGGATTCATGTAGTATACAGCCTTTTCAGATTAGCTTCTTTCACTTAACAATATGTCCTTAAACTTTCTCCGTGTTATTTTGTAGCTTGGTAGCTCATTCTTTTAATTGCTGAATAATATTCCATGGTTTGGGTGTGTCACAGTTTATTTACCATTCACTTATTGGAAGATGTCTTTGTTGCTTCCGAGTTTGCCTTAGTTTTTTCAGTACTAGGGTTTGAACCCAGGGCTTTGCATGTTAGGCAAGTACTCTACCACTAAGCCTCACACTCATCCTCTTTTTAACTTTTATTTATTTATCTTTTTCTTGAGACAGGATACCACTAAGTTATGCAAGCTTCCTCTAACCTTTAAATCTTGATCCTCCTCCCTCAACCTCTCAAGCTGCTAGGATTATGGACATGTGCCACAGTGCCTGACTTGCTTCCAAGTTTTGATAATTTTTTTCTTCCTTAATTGGTAAATGGTGGGGTACAGGGCAATACAGCATTGGATTTTTCTAGTATGCAACTATTACATCACTTTTTGTTACACTTTTATCAACTTACAAGGTATATGGAACCTTTTGGCTAATATGTAGTAAAACTCAAATACATATTTCAGTTATAGTCCCCTATTTTTCCAATGTACGCATGAAGTTGCATCATTTACCCTGAGATTATCCTCTCTCCATTTATCCTTCTACATTGATTCTCCTCCCCATACCACCTTCTACAACCTTCACTCTCCATTGGTAGATCCCTCTCTTCTTCTTTCTACTCTTTATATTGATTTTGACAATTATTAATGAAATTGCTATAAACATTTGTGTGCTTATTTTTGTGTGGACACCCATTTTCAATTCATTTAGGTAAAAACCAAGCAGTACAATTGCTGGACTAATACCAAGAGTATGTTTATTTTTGTAAGAAACTGGCCAAACTGTCTTCCAAAGTAGCTTACCGTTTTGCACTCCCACCAGCAATGAATGATAGTTCTATTGCTCTAGATTCTTACTAGGCTGTGGTGGTGTCAATGTTTTGGATTGTAGCCATTCTAATAGGTATATAGATGGTATCACATCATTGTATTAATTTGCCATTTCCTAATTGCATATGATACTGAGCATCTTTTTCAAATGCTTATTTTCCATCTTTGGTGAATTATCCGTCCAGACAATCTGCTTAGTTTTTACTTTGGTTGTTTGTTTCCTTCAGAGGGTCCTTATATATTTTGAATATCAATCTTTTATCAGATATTTGCAAAGACTTACTTTCAGTTTACTTCAATTTCCATCTTATCTTTTTGTTATCTTATGTGTCTTTTAAAGAGGAGAATTTTTTTTAAGTTGTAATGATATCGAATTTATTAACTTTTTTCTTTCATGGATCATACTTGGTATTATATCTAAAAAGTCATCACCATACCCAAGTCCACTTAGATTTCCTATTTTGAACTGCCATATGATCCAGCTATACCACTACCTGGAATACACTCAAAGGGAGACAAGTCATCATACAACAGAGACATCTGCATCTCCATATTCAATGCATCCCTTTTCACAATAGCAAGGATATGGAACCAACCAAGGTACCCATCAACCAAAGAATGGGTAAAAAAAAATTATGGTACATATACACAATGGAATATCCCTCAGCAATAAAAAAATGAAATAATGTCATTTGCAGAAAAATGGATGGAACTAGAGAATATCATCTTAAGCAAATGAACACAAGCTCAAAAAGAGAAATGCCATATGTTCTCACTCATATGTGGGAGCTGAATCTTACTTAAAGGAAGAAAAATCCTATACATAAGTTGATATATAAAAAATGCACAGTTAAACTTAATGAAGAAGGGACAATATAAAGAGTAAAAAGAAGGAAGGAAGGAACTAGCAGAGGGAAGCCAAGAATGCAGAAGGTAGGATGGGGAGGAAAATCAATGTAGAGAGATAAAGGGGGAAAGAATGATCTCAATGTAAATAGCACAACTTCATGAATATGTTGGAAAAATAGGGAAATATAACCCAAATATGCATTTGAGTTTTAATACATATTAGCCATAAGGCTCCATAAACCTTGTGGATTGATGAAAGTGTAGCCAGAAGTAATGTAATGGTTGCATAATGGAAAAAGCCAATGCTGTGTTACTCTGTATCCCACCATCATGTACTAATAAAGGAAGAAGAAAAGCTTAGATTTTCTATTTTATCTTATAATTTTATAATTTCACATTTGAGATTGAAGTCTTTGAGTTAAGTTAATTTTTTGTGGAAGGTGTTAAAATCTGTACCTAGATTTTTTTCCTTTTTCTTTCATTTTCTTGTATGTGGATGTTCCGGCACCATTTATTGAAAAGACAGTCCTTTCCCTGGTGATTTACCTTTGTCTATTTACCAGATCAATTGACTTATTTGTTTGGATCTATTTTGGGGCTTTCTATTGTGTTCTGTCTATTTGTGTATTCTTTTGCCAATACTACACTGTCCTGATTACCCTGATGTTTGTTAATGTCACTCTTCTAACTTTGTTCTTCTCCTTCAAATTAGCTATTCTAGATCTTTTGCTTTTTCATATCAACTTTAGAATCAGTTTGCCGATATTCACAAAATACCTTCCTGGGATTTAATTGGGATTAATTTGCATCTCTATATTATCTTGGGAAGAGCTAACATCTTGACAATGTTGAACCTTCCTCTTCATGTATGTAGAATTTCTTTTAATTTATTAAATATTGTTTGAGTTCTTTCATCAAAGCTTTATAGTATGGTCCTCCTCATATAGATCCTGTTCTTTGTCTAGCTTTGCTTATTATCCTCCATTCTTTATTTTTCCTACTTCTTAGATTGGATAATCTCAGTTACCAATCTCCAAGTTCACTGATTCCTTTTTCTGCCTGTTCGGTTCCACTATTAAAATTCAGTCACATATATTTTGGCTCCAGAATTCCTACATGGTTCATTTTTAGTTTATATATCTTTATTGATAGTCCCTCTTTGGTGGGACAATATTCTTACCATTCCCTCTAGTTTTCTGGATATCATTTTCTTTTGTTTTTTGAAAATAATTATAATAGCTGATTTATGATATTTGCTTAGCATATCAAACATCTGGATTCCTGGAGGAACTATATATTGATTGTTTTTTACATTCTGTATATGGGCCATACTTTCCTTTTTTCCCATATGTCTCATAATTTTCTGTTGAAAACTGGACATTTTAATCAATATAATGTGGCAATCTTTGAAGTCAGTCTTCTCTTTGCCAGGATTGGGGGGAGGGGAGTTGATTGTTTTTATTATTGTTGTTATTATTGTTATTATTATTGTTGCTACTGGGGGTGGTTAGTGACTTTCTCAAACTAATTCTCTTTTTTTTTTCTTTTTCTTCCTATTTTTTTTTTTTTTGTAGTGCTGGATATCAAACCCATGGCCTTACCAATGCTAGGCAAGTGCTATACCACTGAGCTATTCCACCAATCCACCTCAAACTAATTCTATAAAATTTCTACTCTGATAGATATGGCCACTAAAGATTCTGTTCAGTTAGCTTAATCATTACCTAATAGTTTGGACAGAGATTTCCTTCAATGCCTTGATTCAATAAGTTTCCCAGATTTTCTAGAGGTCTTTGTGTAAGTTTTGAGTCATATAGTCAATGCTTGGTCCGGTTATAACACCACCTTCACCTTTTATTCTTGCCTGTGCTGAGAACCTCAGGGTCAGACAGAGGTATAAGATAGTGACTTCTCAGGGTGGATGTGGTCATAGCCTTCTAGCTTCCTAGAACTATATCAGAGTTTTTCAAAGTCTCCTATTGATATCTTATGCCCAGCTTTTGTTAAGTTTTTTGGTCTGCCTCCTGTTTGCCCCCAATGTTATCCCTGCCTCATACAGGTAGCTGTAATATTAAATGATTTCCATGAATTGCTTTCAACAATTGTCCCAGGGTAAAAGCTATTCACAGAAAGTGAATTTGGACTCAGATCAAATAAGGATTAGATGGAATTGAAGCTTGGGAGAAGCACAAACCCATTCTACCTCTACCAGTGGCCTCTAATCTTCTGTTTTTTATAGATACTCCCATTGTAATGATGTTGGTTTTTAAGATTACCACAGAGTGGAGGAGAGGAAAAAGGAATGAAACACATTAAAACATCAAAGTGTTCATTGTTCTCAAGAGTCAGTTGTTTTCCTTGAATAAATATTCTTCAGTTCATTGCAAACCTTTGATTAATTTTCAGAGTTCTGATAAAACTGATTTCAACCATTGTTGAAAACATCCTCATTATTTTTATGAAGTGGTTTTTCAGAGGCCCTTTCTCCACCATTCTGAAAGTTATTTTGTTACCACTCGTTCTTCTAGTCAAATAATATTGCCAGATATTGGTGGGATGATAGAACATGTCCCTGAAGGATATGGGAAGAAGCATCTGGAAGCCTGAGAAAGATATGGAATGAGGTCTAGGCATTTAAAGACCCAATATTGCTTTAACCATGAAGAAGCCATCTTCTAGGAACTATTCAGTTGCTCATTTCTGTTTTGTTCATTTACTTAGTTTCTAAAGTAAAAGTTTATTGTTAAACATTTTTGATCTTATGTTTGTTAAAGTAAGCTGATGACATATTTACCCACAACTCACTGAGTGCTATGGCACTACCCTGTGAGAAATTCCACAACCAGGGACAAATGTGCTCCCAGGTCTCCCAGGGAGGTCTGTCTGGGCAAGCTGAGTTCCTTTCTATGTAGGTTTGGCCTTCATATTGATATAACTGATACAAGAGAAATGATCTGTGACATTCCTAGACACAAGCCTTGCAATGTTTTTTCCTCACAGTGTATATGAACTTTAATTCTACATTTTCTTTTCCATAATCTGAAATTTAAAAGTTCTACTTTTAAATTTCTTTTAAATTTGCCTATTCTGCCTGAAGTTAAAATTTTTACATTTTTATAGCAGAGACAACATTTTGAAGACTGTTCATGCAGTAAAAGAAAAATAACAAAATGAGAAAGAATATACAAAGTAAAGATATGGTAAGGTCAGAGGTCAGGAAAAAGTCATCTTTAACATGTTGATTAATCATCTTATATTGGGATCAGTCTTTCCTAGGTACTTAGATTGGAAAGTTGAAAATGCTACAGTCTGTGTTTAAGGAATGTAAAGCCTGTTGTTGTTGTTGTTGTTGGGTGCCGTCGAGTCGTTTCTGACTCATAGCGACCCTCATAGGGTTTTCAATGGCTGTTTCAGGATTGCCTCGGGAGTGGGTTGCCACATCCTTCTCCCGTTTTTGTGGTGCTGGGAATCGAACTCAGCCTCAGAGACTGCAGAGCAGTGCTCTCTGACTATGTTGGGATTGCCTTGGGAGTGGATTGCCAGGCCCTTCTCCCATTTTTGCGGTGCTGGGAATTGAACTTGGGACCTCAGAGACTACAGCGCAGCACTCTACCCACTGAGCCAAATCCCAGCCCATGTAAAGCCTAGTAGGGAAGAAAATTGAAAAATAAACAATTATAACACAATAAGAACAGTGCTAATATCTATGAGGGGCTGGGATTTAGCTCAGTTTGTAGAGTGCTGTTCTGTGCTGTCTGAGGCCCTGGGTTGGATCCTTGTTGTTGTTAGGTGCCCTCGAGTCGGTATCTGACTCATAGCGACCCTCATAGGGTTTTCAATGGCTGAGTGCTTCGGGATTGCCTTGGGAGTGGATTGCCAGGCCCTTCTCCCATTTTTGTGGTGCTGGGAATTGAACTCGGGGCCTCAGAGGCTGCAGCGCAGAGCTCTATCCACTGAGTTGGATCCTCAGCACTGCAAAAATGTGAGAATGACCTGGCAGCCCACTATAGAAACAATCCACCATTGAGAGGAGGGTAAGGGGTAACCTATATGAATAATATTTATCAAATTGTATATATGAAAATTGTCATAATGAAAAGCATGTCAAAATGAATCACATTATGATATACATTAAAAATTTCTAATAAAAAAAAAAAACTATGAATAGCAGAGCAGCACTGACATAGTGCCGGGCATGGCACAGTGTCGGGGAGTGTCTCATTCTGTTGTACCCTATTCCACGGCACCTAACAATGACAACAATAATAGCCAAGAAGTCAGCTTCTAGGGCAACATAGAGTAGGAAACAGAAATGGTTACAGAGGAGAACACCTCAAATAATGAGGTCGTTTTCTCTACATAGATCTGTCCCTGTCACACAAAAAAGGATCTGTCACTTTAGAGTGGCTCTTGGAACCTCTTTACTTTAGAGGCTTCCCAGGACCAAGCACTATGGGACATGCCTATAATCCCCACAATTTAGGAGGCTGAAGCAGAAGGAGCACAATTTCCCAGCCAGAGGCAGCCTGTGCAATTTAGTGAAATATTGTCTCAAAGGTAGAAAACAGGGGCTAGACGTGCAGCTCATTGGCAGAGTGCTTACCTAGCATGTACAAGGCCCTGAGTTCAACTCGAAGTACTGCCCAAAAAATCACAAACAACAACAAACAAAAGAAAACAAAAACATGCCTCCTTGGGGCTCTGCAATAGCACTTCTACTTAAGGAGGAAATTAATATTGCAAAGCTTCAAATCAAAGTAAGATATTCATTTAGTAGGATATTTACCAATTTATCAGCCCTACTTCTGACCAATCCTTGCCACATCTACTTTGAAAATGATTTGGTGACTGGCTGTACATGTCCTTTTGAGATATGGAGAGAGACTGTATCCCACTTCCAAAAAGAGACAAAGATACATACCTTACCCCCATGCCCTTTCCTCTAGGCTACCTGTCAGAGTTTTCCAATATAAATCATTAGGCCATTTGAAAACATGACTATTATAATAATTACTTCTTAACTTTGACCCCATCTTGACATGATTTTCTTCCTTGGCCTTCAGAAGATAGTTTGAAAATGATGTGAGCATAACATGTTTTTTTTATATTGAGTCATAAAATCATCTCATTCATTTTAATATTGGTTGTAGAACTCTCGTTTATACAAACTGCAGGAATTTGCATGATGCCAGCCAAATAAGTCTTTATGAAGTTTTCCTTTAACTCTTAAATTCTATAATCCCTATAAAATATTCAAATCTTTTACACACCATTTTTATCACATGGGGATGCTATTGCTCTCTTTGTCCAGGGAGAAGGATTTCAGTAGTCTACCCTTCCCACTGGGGATACATTCTAAGACCTCCAGTAGATGCCTGAAACCATGAGTAGTACCAAACCATATAATTTAGTTCCATTTCCATCATAACTATGCACATATCATTCACTGTGTCTTAATTTTTGCTGTTTGAGATGTGATAGCAAAATTGGTATGAGTGTCTTTTTCCTCTTTACAATTTCACAGATAAAAGATTCTTTCTTACCATAGATCTTAGCAACCTCAACATATGATTATTTTTCTTTCCTTATTATGTCAAACACTTTCTTCTTTTCACTTCAGTGAAGCACTTTACAAATTCTCTTTGGCATATCTGAATTGTCAACATCACTACTCTTGAGCTGTGGAGCAATTATTAAGTAAATACAAACACATTACTAAGAATACAGGCCTGGTCAAGCTGGTAACTGAGGCAGCTATTATGTAACTAACAGGCAGGTACCATATATAGTATGGATACACTGGGCAAGGAAATGATTTATGTTCTTGGCAGGATAGGGTGGGGTAGTGCTACATTCCATCACACTACTCAGAACAGCATACAATTTAGGACTTATGGATTATTTCCGGAATTTTCCATTTAATATTTTTGGACCACAGTTGACATGGTAATTGAAATAGCAGAAACCAAAACTTCACCTAAGGGAGACTACTGTCATTTGTTATAATGGATTGCAAATTTCTAGCCCTGAGAGTGAGGGGCATGGTATGCAAAGGGAGAAGAGAGGCCTCATGTGTAGCCTCAAAAGTCTTTTTCAGGGGATAAAGGCAACTTTAGTTCAATGATCACAGCTTTCTCTTGTCTTTACACAATTTGTTAAGAATATCCTCTTTCTTCCACGTGCAGTAAAGGCAGGAGAGAATATGAGGTTACCAACTTATATTTTCTATTCCACTCTCAGTAGACAGGTTAGAGTTACAACCTGAGGAATAGGGGTGCCTTGGAAGTACTTCCCAGGTGAGCAACTGGGGAGAGAATAGCAATTACAACTTGTCTTTGCCCAGATTGTGAAAGACATGAAACTCCAAGTCCAGCCAAGCTCATCAAGCACACATGGGCGCAGAGAGAGGGATTGTTTTTCCAAGTCTGCCATATATAATGATTTCAATGCTTCCTAGCCCCCAAGAATCAGTCAATACATGTGAGGGAAAAGCCAGCCTCTCTACTTTGCTATAAATCCAGTTCCCATGAACAGAAGACATGACATTTCCTTTTGGAAGTCTTTAGCATTAGGAAAACAGCAATATTTCCTATACTTCTCTCATCCAAGTACATTGGTGTATTGGTCTTCTTCCCCCACACTACAGAAAAATGATTCTGGCTATAGCACACAAAATGTATTTATTGGGAAACATTCAGAAAACTCAAAAATACAAAAGACAGGTTAGAGAACAGGGCTCTGAAAATAACAGAAATAAGAAAAGCTTCATATGTCTCATTAGCACAAATTAATTAACTGTATCTTTCAGGCCCCTTCTTGGGAATGAACATGTTCCAAATTCTTTTGTTCAGTTTCATTTCCCTGTCTTTGCCTCACCCTGCTTAAAGTTCAGAGTCCCAGGCAGACTGTAGACAGCCTCAGTTGAATGAGGATGTTCATCCCTGCCTGGGGAAGGCAAGTGACCTTCTCAGATAACCCCACCACACCCACAAAATGGAAAAAGGTCACCTCATAGTGGAAACTATTACTAAAAGAAGAAGGAATAGAAGCTGGCAGAAAAAATGCCCACCATCAAGAGTTATAGCAGCATGCCAGGCATGGTGGCTCTCACCTGTCATCCCAGGGACTCGGGCAGCAGAGGCCAGAGGACCTCAGGTTTGAAGGTGGAGGCAGCCTGGATAACTTGGCAACTTATTGAGACCATATCTCAAGACAAAAAATAAAAAATGGTCTGGGGGTGCATCCCAGTGGTAGAGCACTTGCAAAGTATGTGCAAGGCCCTGAGTTCAACTCTGAAGTACTGCAAAAAATAAAAATAAATAATAAATAAGAGTTATAGAAGTATTCTTCTGAGTTTGTTGATTTAAGTGGAATCATTTTCCCAAGAACTGGAAGAATTTTCTGGTAGACTCAGGCTTATGTGAGAGCAGTGAACAGTCAAGAATGCAGGACCAAAAACCAGGATGAGCAGAGTAAATGAAAGATATGAATTAAATGTCAAGCTAAATGTCAAATTAGGTGAATTAGCCTGGAAGACCAAAGCAGTGTTCAATTCAATCAGTGAGAATACAACCCAAGCCAAAAGAAGCCAGGAGAATGGGGTAAAATGTAGAAGGCCAACAAACTCAGGTTCATCACCAACTCTGGGACCTCACATGACAAGAAGGTGACATCTCCTATAGGACGTGATCAGATGAATGGAGGGAAGAATTGGAGTTGGTGATAGAAGGTATCTGTATAAACCAGTCAGTGGCAGAGAATGGATAAGTTATCCCTGCAGCAGTATTCCAAATAATAATAAAAAAAAATAGAATGACCATGGAAATAAGGGGAAAATATCATTTATCAAATACTGAGGCAGGATAGAAAGCCTGGGAAAACTGAGGAGACCTGGGAAGAGAAAGGAGCCCTCACACCCCAGGATCTGGTTTATATTTCTCGCTGCCGGAGAGTCAAGAATTTCAACATAACTGGCAAAAACCACTATGAAGACTAGGTGCACAGAGACAGTAATCCCAACTCATAAACCACCTTCTAGATTCAATTTATTAAAGGATTTTTTTTCTTTTTTCTTATTTTGGTTTTTTGAAACAAGTTCTCATTATGTAGCCCAGTTGGCCTAGAACACACTATGTAGACCACGCTGTCCTCTAACTTGCAGTGATTCTCTTGCTTTTGGCTCCTAAGTGTGGGGATTGCAGGCATGCACCACCATGCCTGATGAAAGGAAATTTTTTAAGAGAAATAAGTAAACTAGCTCATATGCACATATTTTTCCTGAATTTTTAACTTAATTTTTAAATTGTGCTTAATCTTTGAACCTGTTTGTAAATTACATCCTTCGAACAATGTAACTTCAAAAACAACAAAGTTATGTTGTTGTTAGGTGACATCGAGTTGGTGTCTGACTCATAGAGACTCTATGTACAATAGGCCAAACACTATTTTCAGTGCTTCTTTCATATTCATAGGGTTTTCAATGGCAGATTTTTTTTCAGGGAGTGGGTTGCCAGTCTGTCTCCCAAGCCTACAGCACCTGGTATTCCCAGGCCCTCTCCCATCCAAGTACTAACTAGGCCTGACCCTGCTTAGCTTCTGAGATCTGACAGGATTTGACACCACAGTGGTATGGCTGCAGGCCCACAAAATTATACATAGTAATACATTTTCTATGTAACACATTATATATATATCAAGTATATATATATATATCAAATATATATATATATATCAAGTATATATATATATCAAATATATATATATATCAAGTGTATATGTATATATATATATATATATATATATATATATATATATATAAAACTGTTAAGACTCTTGATTGCCTTTCTCCCTTCATATCTCTCGTTCTTGCTCTTGCTCTCTGACCAAACTTAAATCTAAGCATGTACTACTTTTCTACTTAATAAACTCCAACTTTCTTCATACTGACTCTTTCTGACATTCTTTTCTCAGGTGTAAGTAAATCCTGGCTACCCCTGAGTGGAAGTCTCTGGAAAGAACTCCTCAGCTGTACAACCAGCAGCATTGGGCTGCATCTCCCGCTGCCACTGATAATACCATTGTGTGGTACATACCATGGTATGTAGCCATTGCTGTAGATAAGAATCATCTCTGGATGCTAAAATTAAGTGTCAAAAGTACAATATGAACAGGGTGTTTGTAGAGCTACAAATTATACCCCCACAAGTAATTACTAATGACAAAGAGAATATTGTTACTTTACAATGGAGAAATCTAGTAGATGCCACTTTGTCCAAGTGTTCAAAGTTAACATCACCTGTAATAAGACAATATCAAAATTGTGTGCCTTCCAATAGGACACACCAGAGAGGGCAAATTATCACCATTGCAATATTCTTGCTGAGAATACAAAACTTCAGTTCTAATCAAACTTTATGAAATAACTAGGTAGTCATCTTCAATAGAGCTGGGGTTTAGCTCAGTTGGTAGGGTGCTGCTCTGCATACTCTGAGGACAGAGTTTCGCTCCCCAGTACTGCAAAAAAGAGAGAAGGATGTGTCAATCCACTCCTGAAGCAATCCTGAAACAATCAGCCATTGAAAATCCTATGAAGGTTGCTGAGTCGGACTCAGCTCCAGGGCATCTAACAACAACAGTGACATCTTCAAAATTGACAGATTCATGCAATACAAATTTAAAAAGTTGTATATGTCATCAGATTAGAGTCTAAGGAGACTCGCCATGTAGATGCAATGGGAAATCCTACATTAGACTCGGAACCATGAAAAAGACCCTAGTGTACAATTGCCAGAATTCAGATAGGACTGTATATAAATTGATGGTATTACATCAACATTAACTTCTTGGTTTAGATAACTACACTTGATTATATAAGATGCATAATGAGGGATATATTTGAGAGCTGCAAGTATTATCTTTACAAATTTTTTATCTCTAAAATTAATTCAAAATAAAAAGCTTTTTTAAATGTTCAAAATATAGAGAAAGAAAGGAAGAGGCAAGGAAGGAAGGGAGGGATGAAAGAAGGAAAATCCAGCCATGTTTTCTTGCCATGTTGTTTGCTTCTCTGATCCTTCTCCTCTCTTCCAGAGAAGTCAAGCAGAGATTAAGCCAAAGCTTTAGGCTCTTGTCTCCTTGCTCCCATCTTCCCTCTCCATCCCTTGATGGTCCAACAGTATATGTTATTGAGACTTTATTTCTACTACAGGCTGCTGCTTTCCCAAGAGGTAGTTTTTACACCTGAAGTGCAGGCATACAGCCAGTGGAGAATGTCTCTGTCTTCACAGTATAGCCCCAGATGCTCATTCTATGGCTGCCAGCTTTTTTCTGGGGCTATTGCTGCTGCTACCTCTATTGCATTCAGATCTTTACCCAATACAAACCAGAATGACCACTACAACGCCTCTCTCTCCTCTACTATTGGAACTCCGATGGCTGTTGCCAATACCATTGCTCTGCATATCTAAGTACATTAACTGACTCTGAAAATCCACACCCAAAGCTAACCCTGCAGAGAGAACCAATCATTCATTCCATGCCTTTGTTTTTAATTGAAACAGCAATTAGCCAAAGAAATGTTATTTTCCAATTTACACAGTCATAGCATGTATTAATTTTTCATTCGTTTTAATTTTCTAAGTTAGAAAGCATTTTTTCATCTTACTTTCATCTCATGAATATAAGGGCTTTCCACAACATTTTTCTTCTATGTGTCACTACTTCTGTTTTGTGGCATGAATGTCCAATTCTAATCATCTTACATATACAGAATCAAACTATATAAGCAAATGATATGCAAAATAGATTTCTGCATATGAAACCATATTTATTTTAATTGAGTCCCATTATACTTAATGTACATGTGATTTTAAAGAATTAAGTTTAGCCTTCTAATAACATACACAGTGGGAGAAGGTTTTGATGAACCTCCTGACCAGGGATTGACACAGTAACTTGCTTTGCATTTCAATACCTTTAGAGATGTAATCAGTAATCTGTTTAGCAGTCTGTGTCTCCAGTACTTCTACACAAAGATTGTCTCAGCACAAGTTAAATGTATGTGTATTTCCTTATGAAATCTCTCCTAAATACCACCTGCAGAACAGCTATCAAAATATTCTTGGTTATAGAATATTCTAAAGCCAAGAGGAATAATTTCTTAATCCCTAAGTACAATGAAAGTGTCTTACTTCACATAAATGACAAATTTAAATGTCATTATTGTCAATAACATTTTGATTTTAATTTAGGACTTTGATGAGTTCACCACTCCTCTGTGATTGAATAGCGCCCCAAATGGGAGCAGAGGCAAGTGACAGTTTTGTTAGTTGTTGTTGTTAGGTGCCGTTGAGTCGGTATCCAACTCATAGCCACCCTCATAGGGTTTTCAATGGCTGACTGTTTCTGGATTGCCTTGGGAGTGGGTTGCCAGGTCCTTCTCCCATTTTTGCAGTGCTGGGAATTGAACTCAGGCCTCAGAGACTGCAGCGCAGCGCTCTACCCACTGAGCTAAATACTAGCTAAGTGACAGTTTTAGACAAGTAGAAATTTGATAAGAAGCTAGGACTTAAAAATGAATTCCCAAGACAATAAGTAACCTTCATCAATGCAAATAATGTGTGGATGTTTGGACCTTTTAGGTAGCAAATGCAAAGGCACCCTCAGATTACCTCAAGTGATCAAATCTTAAAAGGAGGCATAATAAATTAGAGATTAGAAATAGCTACATAGCCATGCTTCCAAGAAACTAGAATAATTTTCATTGTCCTTCCACAATAAACAAAGTCAGGTACCATAGAAAAAGAACTGTACATCAGTTTATAACCTGGCTATAAAGACCTTGCGATCATTTTGTCCTCCCAGCAGCAGGCTTCCTTTTTGCATTACTCAGCAGAATTATTCACTTTCTCTCTGTTGCTATTTCCTGTGCTCTGGCTGCTCTGGCTGCTCTGGCTGTAATATTCCCTACTCTGTAATTGGCTACAAGATTCTTGCTTGTTCATAACATCTGCTACCTCATGATTTCTACTACATTATTACTTCTCGCTGCCTTCTCTCTGCATAAAGCTTCACTTCTGTGTCACTCGTGTGTTTCTGTCTCATTCTGTGTATTTTATATTTACAATTCCCTAAAAATGCGAATGTCTGTAGCCATAACACCATAGCATCCCATCTCGCCTGATCTTAGAAGCTAAGTAGGGTCTCCCTAGTTAGTCATTGCGTGAGAGATGGCCTGGGAATACTGGGTGCTGCAGGCTAACTAGAAGGACCTGGCAATCCACTCCCAAAACAAGCAGCCAGTGAAAACCCTATGAATAGCAGGGAAGCACTGACAATAGTATTGGGCATGGCGCAGTGTCAGAGAGTGTTTCATTCTGTTGTGCATAGGGTTGCTATGAGTCTGACCCTAACCTCAAACAATAACAAAAAGGAAAATATTATCAGATTTGCCACTTAATTTGGGGGCTCATTCTTCACAGTAGGTCTCCTCATTAAGGCCACTGACTATTATGGAGATGGTTAGGTTTTGATCCACCTTCGTTCTAGGTCCAGTTCACGAAAGCCAGTATTTCCTAATCAAATGGAACAAGGCACAGAAATTCCTAAGAATATGACTGCAGGCATTGCAAGTTCTTGGTGGAATCTCAAAAAAAGCTTATAAGCCCATTGACAGGTTTACCCATTCCATTTTACTAGGTTGTGTACATTTGTAAATGTATTTTAAATAACTTTAATTTTTCCATGCCTAAAGTTGGTTCTCTGTTGTTGGGGGTCACCTATTGTGTATGAGGCCTCCATGTAGGATCTGAATCACCATGAGTCATTACTAAACAAAGGAGAGTTAACTGGCTTATGGAGCCATGTGCTGTTCCTGCTGCTCCCATCACCCCTGTGTGTTAACCAGCTCAGCTAACCAGCGCAGTGGTTATAACATTTAAGCACACCCTCACCCAGAGCACAGCCGTCACCAGCAAAGTGCATTTGTGATGAATGAGATTCAATCAGACTTCTGGCCTTCCAGGCTCAAGATAACATTTCTGCTATTGATAGTATCAATTTATAATTTAATTTCAGGTCCTCGCTCTTAAGAGATAAGACTGTTTGCAGAGCTAAAATCTAATCCAGCTGAGGGTATTGGACAGAGTTCCATAAATTCCGATGACCACAAGATAGCCCGATTTCCTTAAAACGCCACTAGAATACATTTTATAAACCTGACTTTCTCAAATGAGTAATAATGAAAATGGTGACACAAATTTAATATTTGCTTATCCATTTATCCAGATTCCTGGAGTCACCCATCGGCCCAAATGTACTCTTAAAGGGGCCGGTGGGGGTGGGGGGGGTGACTTGTGATGTTTACAAAAGTACAGAGAAACAAGGCTTCCTTTTAGGGTATTCAAGGAAAAGTAATCCTATATTTTTATTAGTTTATTGTTCCCTATTTATTTAAGAAAACCAAACATGCTTGTTAAAGTTGCAAATCATACAGAACAATGACCCAAGGTGATTATTCACAGTTCTGCAGCTGGTTTCTTTTTGGAGGGTCTGCCTTCTGTGCCTTTATTTAAGATCTGCAACTGGAAGCCCTGCCACCTTCAGCTCTCCTTGACTGCAGAGCCCCTGCTGCTCTCTGATTGATATAGGTGTAGCCTAAGTTATCAAGCAGCTCCTGACCCATCCAAGGAGGATAATTTTATTGCATGTCTGTTTAGCCTCTGTCTTATGCTCTCTCGAAGGCATCAATTCTCTCAGGTGAAGAACACAAATAAAATTTAAGAAATTCTCCCTCAGGCTAAGAGGTTAGGAATCCTGCCAAGATTTCTCCAAATGAAGTCACTCACTGCATAATCTCCTCGGCTCTGGCCATCCTCACCACCGTGTGCTGCTCTTTGATTAGAGGAGAATTAAAAAGCACTGTAAAGTCACTCAGGGGTTTGATTGCCAGTCATTTTCTCCTCTGATCCAGTGTCTGTTTTATAGGATAATCCCAGGATGATCTTTGCTCTTCCCTTTCTTTTGCCATGTCTCAACCCCACGTGTGTGCAAGCGTGTAGAAAATCTATGAAATGACAAACAGCATAAACAATAGGCATTTCTTCTGCTTCTCTTTTTATGGAAACATACCCTCCTCACCCCTGAACAAAGAACTTTGAGATACTGCCTTTTACCTCCAGTGCAGTACAGAGTCGTTAAACAAAAATTATAGGGTGGTTTAACCAATTTCTCCACTATACTGACAATTCTTTAAAGCTGATAACAGGACACTGCCTGCATGCTTTCTCTATTCCTAGCCTCTTCCTCCAAAGTACAAACAATAATGACTTAGCTCATCAAAAAGTCGCAGCTCTGGAATTTAGGACCTCGACATTCAGCCTCTATTTTCCTTTCTCAGGCCAAGTTTCAACTATATTAATCCTAAAGTGCTGTATTCTGAAGTAATACAAACATAACTTCCTTGTAAAATACATTTCCTCTTCTCTGAAAAACTGGATAAGGATTTTAAAAAAAACTTCATCCTGCAAATATAAATATTTTAAATGTAAGCCATGAGTGTAAAAAATAGTCATTTTTAATATTAAAAAACACTAGAGAGGTAGGAAATAAAAACAACAATTTTGCTAATCTCAAATTCTGACTATATATTTAAAGTGCAGATTTATATTTACCAAATCATCACTTTGTATGACATCTTCAAAGATTGGCAGGTAGTCCAGATTTTAACCCTACCCTATTCTGTACCTCGGGCTGGGATTTAGCGCAGTTGGTAGAGCACCACTTTGCAGTCTCTGAGGTCCTCAGTTCGATTCCCAGCACCACAAAGACGGGAGACAGAGGTGGCACTCCACTCCTGAGGCAATCCTGAAACAATCAGCCATTGAAAACCCTATAAGGGTTGCTATGAGTCAGACATGTCTCAAGGGCACCTAACAACATTCTCTACCTCACTGAGGTAACTTGTGCAATGTACTGCTCTTTCTATTCTACCAAATGAGAAGATTGAATAAAGAGATCTCTAAAATCCTTCCTTTCCTTCATGTCTCCTGAGCATCAGGTCAGAACATTCAACACCCTCCTTTCTTGTTTCCACATGAGGAACTCTCAAAATGAATAACACAAGCCTCTTTCCTATACTCCTTTTATTTAAATATAAATTAAATTTATTTTAATCGGTGCATAAAAACACAAAAACTAGATAGATTTATATATAGATAGATATATGTATAGATCTATATATAGATATATATAGATATATTAAATACAGATATATTTATTAAATTAATTATTATCAATTTATAATATAATATTATTATATTATTAAATATAGATATATTTAATGTTGCCATTCATGTAATGCTTAAAGCAGGCTAAACACATCTATTTCCTCAAACGGTCATCTTTTCTTTATGGTAAAAACATTCAAAGTCCTTTCTTCTCATTTCTTAATAATATATAACACTTTATTATAATCTATAGCCACCCTACTATATAAGAGCACACCAGAACTTCTTGCTCCTATTTAACTATAACTTAGTCTTCACCGATAAACTGTTCCCATCCCTTCCTCTACGCTTACATCTCTACTGAGTAGTTTAGAAGACCATATCTATTTGGACATAAACTTGACCTTACAAAGCACACTTTGTTCCTTTAGGCCTTTAGTTATGCTGCTGAGCAAGCATATCTCAAGCCACATTCTTCAGAGAACACTGTAAGTAATAAAATGGGCAATTTGATACTCATTTGCCTGATTCCTGTGGTTATCCCTCTATTGGTTCTAAACTTGAAGGGGAAAGGGAAAACTATTGTATGTTAAGTCCTTTGAAAAATTTCAATGAAAGGAGCAAATTGTTCTACTTGCTCCTTGATGAGAACAGCTGGAATTGAGGAAAGAAGGAAAGAAGGAAAGGTGCAACAGAGGAAGGAAGGAAGGAAAACTGAAAAATATTTGTTAAATGGGCGAATAAGTTGATAGGTATAGGAGAAGGACATGGTAATCCATTCCCAAAGCAGTCCCAGAAAAATCAGGCATTGAAAACTCTATGAATAGCAAAGAAGAACTGACAGTGCTGGACATGGCACAGTGTCAGAGAGTGTCTCATTCTGTTGTGTATAGGGTTGCTATGCATCGGACCTGACTCCACAGCACCTAACAACAACAGTGATATTGTTGGGCAGGTAAATGAAGGCCTGTTATTATTTGATTACAGAGTAATTTTATATAGATGCTGATTGAAATGAAACAATCTACCACTTACTAGATTATTGTTCGTGTCTGTGCACATGTGTGTGTAAATGTATTTGTTGTGGTGGTGGTTAGACTCATAGCGACCCTATAAACCACAGAATGAAACATTCCCTGACACTGTGCTATGCATGGCACTATGTTAGTGCTTCTCTGCTATTCAAAGGGTTTTCAATGGCTGTAAATGCATTTGTTGTTGTTGTTGTTAGGTGCCATTGAGCCGAGTCCAACTCATAACGACCCTCACAGGGTTTTCAATGGCTGACTGTTTCGAGATTGCCTTGGGAGTGGGTTGCCACGTCCTTCTCCCATTTTGCGATGCTGGGAGTCAAACTTGGGACCTCAGAGACTGCAGTGCAGTGCTCTACCAACTGAGCTAAATCCTAGCCTGTAAATGCATTTAGTCTAAGTTAATTCCTTTCACATGTAGCATGTCAAGGTATACTTGGAACTTTCCTTACGCACAGGAAATCCTACATTGCAAATTCTTTTAATGTAATAAATATATTCCTTTTGGTTTTCTTGTTCCTAAGATCCGGCTTAGTACTTGCTTTTATTTACAGAAATAAATAAGGTGATTTGGAGCCGTATCCACAGGCTTCTTCTTACTGAGGAGTTGCTATATTGCAGAATACTGATTATTGTGAACTTTATTTTTTCTAAGGACTCAGGGCATAATACTTAGGAAAGGAAGGAAACTTGTACTCATTTTTATTTATGAAAATTATTCATTTAATGATTGAAATCATCAATTATACTTTAGTATTTTAATATTATATTTATTTTCAAATTAAAATACCTTCATAATAATGGAAATTATTTTATATATTATTAATAAGAGTATAAACTTATTTTACTGATAAAATCTTTTCCTAGAATAATTTGTCAAGACTTATCAAAAGCTTCAAAAATAACCACTGCTTTTTGCCTAGAAACACTATTTTTAGAATTTATTTGAAGGAAATCAGTGTCTACACATAAAAATTTATGTGCATAATTTTTAATGGGTATTCCTTATAACAGTAGCAATTTAAAAATACTTTTAATAACTAGCAATAAGAAACATATTGTGTTAGTTAGTAAATCTGTACTCTGGACCACTATATGCCATGCCCTATAGAATTATGGAGTACAAAGCACTAGATACATTTATGCTAGGATAGTTAATCTTCATTGTCAACCTGATTAGACTTAGAGTCACTTGGAAGACTAATAAGGCACATCCCTAA
Source organism: Pedetes capensis (assembly GCA_007922755.1). Taxonomy (NCBI): domain Eukaryota; kingdom Metazoa; phylum Chordata; class Mammalia; order Rodentia; family Pedetidae; genus Pedetes; species Pedetes capensis. Next base: position 34,210 of record VMDO01009454.1, on the reverse strand, counting down.
GTGTATCTATGAGGGTATTTCCAAAAAGAATTAACTGAGGAGCAAAGACCCATCTTGAATATGGGTGATACCATCTCAAGGGCAGAAAGGAATAAAAGAGAAAAAAAGAGAAAACCAGCCAAGCACCAGCATTCCCCTTTCCTCTGATTCTTGGCTGCCCATGAAGTGAACAGCTCTCCTCTGCCACACTCTCCCTACACCATGATGTTCTGCCCAAGTGCATGGGGCCAGGTGACCACAGACTAAACACTCTGAAATCATGGGCCAAAATAAATCTCTTCTCCCTTAAGTTGTTTCTGTCATGCATTTTTTGTCAAAGTAATGATAAAAGTAACAAATACATAAGTTAAATTCAGAAAATAGCCAGACACAGTGACACACGCTTGTAATCCCAGCAACTCAAGAGGATGAGAAGAGGATCAGAAGTTCAAAGTTAGAGGCAGCATGCACAACTTTCTAGAACCTGTCTCAACATAAAAAAACAATAAAAGGGTCTGGGAGTGTGGCTTAGTGGTAAAGCACTTGTCTGGCATGTATGAGGCCATTGCTTCAGCCCCTAATCCTGTGAGGGGAGAAGAAAGAAAAGAAAGAAAGAAGAAAGAAAGAAAGAAAGAAAGAAAGAAAGAGAGAGAGAGGGGGAGAGGAAGGGAAGGAGGGAGGGGGGAGGGAGGGAAAGAAAGAGAGAGAAAGGGAGAGAGAAAGAGAGAAAGAAAGAAAAGAAATGAAAGAAAGAGAAAGAAGAAAGAAAGAGAAGGGAAGAAAGAAAGAAAAAGAAAGAAAGAAGGAAAGAAAGAAAGAAAGAAAGGAAGGAAGGAAGGAAGGAAGGAAGGAAAGGAATAAAGAAAAGAAATAGTTACTGCAGTATTTAACTGTTTTACTAAATATATATCTTTCTAAACATATACACCAAGAGCCAATGTTTTTCCTTCCTCTGGAAGCTGGTTTATGCATGTTAGGAGACAATTTTCCATGGGTGTTGAATTTCTGCTTATTTTCTTCCTGACTATTTTTCCAAGAATGTTAGTATTGTGAACAACTTTGGAAAACAGAAGCAGTATCTCCTGTTGGAGGGTAGGATGGTGTACTGTCCAGTTTAATAAAGATAAAATCTCCTTCTAAGACAATGTTTAGGCAAACTACTTTCCATAGGAACAAATTCAGGTTCCCAAACCTCAGGGTTTCAACATTCACTGAAAGTACACATGGCATTGAATCCTCTATGTGCCACTGTGTGGAAAATGGGGATCAGAAATGGGGTCAAGACATGCTGGCCTGTATTTTTGTAATAAACTATTCTTCATTTCTGTCATGTGTATATACGTGTCATCTTTTATACATTTATAATTTAAGATAATAAACATGATGTTGTTGTTGTTTGGTACCATGGAGTCAGTTCTGATTCGTAGAGACTCTATGTACAACAGATCAAACACTCCTCAACACTGTGCCATGCCTGGCACTATGTCAGTGATTCTCTGCTATTCACGGGATAATCAATGGCTGATTGTTTTGGGAGTGGGCTACCAGGTCCTTCTTCGAAGCCTATAGCACCTCACTTGCACGCGGTCTCCCATCCAGGCATGACCCTGCCTAGTTTCTGAGATCAGACAGGATTAGATGCCAGGGTGGTATGGCTGTAGGCTTACAGGATATAATAAACACAGATAACTTTTATAACCAGATGTCTCTTGATTCTCTTAAAGAATATGAAATCCAGGTACAACATTGCAATCACATGCCAACAATAACATCAGAGGATACTGGTTTCTCATGGCGAAATGGTTGGGAGTGAGACAGCTAAAGACATTTTGTCTGTGGCAAGCTCCGGCTTTCCTGAGGCTCTTTTCGCATGTCAAGAGTCATGCAGGCCACTGCTCTCAGCTAAGAGCCTGTTGTAAACTGATAAAATCCACTGACTACACTTTATGAGGTTCATAGGTTGAAGAACTATCCAACAAAATAAGCAGGTCTCTTAGAAAAATATCATCTGCATTGTCTGACAGAGAACAGGTGTTTAGTGCAGAGGACTCAGACTCAGGAGCCTGCAGCCTTTAAATACAACTGTCAAGTGATCAGTGTCCGCTGGCAAATGGTACTGCGAACAGTGCCTTTCTTTACACAGCAGATGAGACATTATAGTTGCTGGAGGTTATATATGTTTGTGACTATAACTGTGAATACATATGTTCTCTCATCACCCTCCCCTGGAACATAGACATAAAGTATTTATGAAAATGTCCTTGTCTAGGAGCAGCTCTATTTCTATAATTTGAAGCTAGAGAAAAAGAATGGAGTATAATCATCTGAAGATTTCATTGCCGTGTATCTGCACTGTTTCCTGGCACTCAGAGACTCTGGTTTAATACACAGAAAACAAAGAACAGGAAGAGAGGTTCTACCCCTGCCTCTAAGCCTTTGTGTTATATTCTGAGGAGCTCTAAGGGAGGGCTGAAGGCGTGTCTGGTGGATTTTAGGGAATGCAGATTTAGGATAATGAAATCAGGACATTATTATTAGTGTTATTGTTGCTGTTGTTACTCCTGAAAGAATTTTAAAGTAATGTTTCCTATGTGAATCCAAGCTATAAGAAGCTCCTTAAGGTAGAAGCTGACCCCTAACAATTAAAAAGTTAATCCTTTAAAATTAATCAAAAAACCTAATCCAGTTAGCACACAACTGTCTTCCCTTTACTCTTTCTGGTTTAGAGTAGATTTATGAACTGGGCTTTGATTCCAAATTCTCTATCATGGCACTCTGGGTGCCCATAATTTTCTTCAGGTCACAAGGGCAAATGCTATTACTTTTTCCCATCAACATCCATTCTCACTGTCCAGCTGGATATCAGAACTCTAGTGTTACTCAAGATAGAAATGTGTCTAGTTAAAAAAAATAGATTTCCCAGCTTTCTTTGCAGTTAGATATGGCCTTGTGACTTACTTCTGGCCAATGAGGAGAGGAAATATTAGTTCCCTCCCCATCCCCCACCCCTTCCATCTTCTGCTCCCCCAGTGAAGCAGATGGAACTCCTGCAGTTATCTTATGCAGTGCAATTATCAGACAGATGGAAGACAACTAACAAAAGCAGAAAGAGAGAAAGATCCTGGTCTTTAATGATTTTGTGTTTTCTCCAGACTTTCTCCTCTGAGCGTTGTTGTGGTTGTTTACACGAAAGAATAAGATAATAAATAAGCTACTGGTGAATAAGCCACTTCACTAGTTTCTAACCGAGCCACCCAATTCTCAGTCATGTAGATAGGCTGCCCTCCAATAAGATATTTTTCACAAACTCTCCTTGACGAATCTCTAAAATGGATTAGAAATGTTCTGGTTTTAAAAGAGATAAAGAAATGGTGTGAGAGACAGAAAAAAAAATCTAGGTGCTGAATCAACACAGAGGATTGACGTGTCTACAAACAAGAAAATTAAAAAGGAGTATACATTGTTCTACACTTAAAACCAATACATAAATACTACTTGAAACATTTTCTTCAATGCTTATTTCATTTTCACCTGTATCAATGAGGCATAGAAGTGATCTGAAATCAGATGGTCTGTATGCGTATCCTGATCAAGCGAATCTTGTCAGCCCTGTGGCCCTGGACAAACTCCTTCCCCTCTTTAGGTTTTGTTTCTTCTGAAAATGGCACCTTCACAGGTTGCTCTGACTGTTATATGATTTAACACAGACATGTGGCTATAGACAGTTACTAGAATATGTTGCCACCTGTAATTATTTGGGGCTGGGATTTAGCTCAGTTGGTAGAGCTCTGCGCTGCAGTCTCTGAAGTCTGGAGTTCGATTCCCAGCACAGCAAACATGGGAGAAGGGCCTGGCAATCCTCTCCCAAGGTAATCCTGAAACAGTCAGCCATTGAAAACTCTATGAGGGTCGCTATGAGTTGGATACCAACTGGAGGGCACCTAACAACAACAACAATAACTATTATTTATCAAATATCATCTACACTTTCAAATAAACCATATGACTTATAAAATATGCTACAGTGACAATCTTTGTTTTATATCAAAATGATAGGACTTTACACTTCTGCAGGAAGAGAAAAATGAAGTCTGTGGATCGTAGGTGTTTATGTGTATTGTAAGAGGGCAGATGAAAAGTCAGAGATAATCAGACTTTCAGGAGCACGTAAAACACTTTCCTCACTTTCTCTCTGACCCCCTCCATCACCATGGGTCATGAGAAAGTTGTTCAAGTATTATAGGAAGGAGGCCTCCTTAAAAGGCTCCAATTTTATTTCTTTTTTCTGCATACAGACCTTAAAATAATAGAATTTGAGGTTTTATGGCAAATGAAATCTCACTTATCTTCTGGTATATTGCTTTGGGTTAGGACCAACTAGAAGTTTAAATCTGTAATCTAAATTCTGGAAGATATATTACTACTACTCAGTTTGTTTCAATATATTCATTTCCTTTTAGGGGAAATCTTACTTCAATTAGTCTGTGGTTATGCCACTTGCATTAAAAAAATAATAATTCATAGGGAGGCACCATGGTGCATGCCTATAATCTTAGCAACTTGGGATGCTAAGTCAGGAGGATCATGAGTTCAAGGCCAGAAGCAGCCTATGCAATTTAGCAAGACACTCTCTTAAAATAAAAATTTAAAAAGGGGATGGGGTGTTGCGCAGTGGTAGAACCTTGCTTAGCATGTGAGAGGCCCTGAGTTCAACCCCTTTGTTCTGCAAAATAAATAAATAAACAAAAATAATACATGCATTTTTTATAGTTTTGAATAATTGCTTGTCCACAGGAAATGAAATACTCTCTGATATCTGAATGTTCATGTTGTCTTCATTGCTTACCTAAGAACATGCAATACCATTGAAGTCCTCTTATTTATCTTTCCTTAGCTTTACTCAACCCTCTCCCTCCTGTTTTTCTTATCATGTTTCCTGCTTTTTTTTTTTTTTTTTTTTTTTTTTTTTTTTTTTTTTTTTTTTTTGCAATACTAGGTGGTTGAACATAGGGCCTTGTGCATGCTTTGCCAGTGCTCTGTCACTGAGCTGCAATCCCAACCCTTTTTTTACTATTTAAATTGAGACAAGGTTCCACTAAGTTATTCAGGCTGCCTCTGTTCTCAAGCCTGTGATCCTCCTACCTCTGCTTCCAGAGTTGCTGGGAAGACAGGTGAGCATGACCACGCCCAGCTCTTATGTTTCTATTTTATCTATGTTAAGTTTGTTCTTATTTACTTTGTGGTATTTCTTATTCATCTACATTGGAATTGACTCAGAGAAAGAAATGAGCTCTTCATCATAAAATGATGCTTTTTTTATTAGTTCATTGCACAGTAGAGCATTGCACAGTAATTCCCTTCTGTTCCTTAGTCTTTCTATTAAAGGTAACAGCACTAATTATTTACTTTTTCTTATCAAGGTGGAAATATATTTTATGTACTGTCTCTAGGAATGTCAAGCCATGTTAGCATTGCTTGCTTTAACAAAATGACTCCTTATAAAAATGCTTTCTACTTCATTTATCTAATCTGCCTATCTCCAGTACATTCATAGATTCCATATTTCCAAATCCTTATCTACTGATGGTCTTTATGTCATCATGTGTCTCTTGATTTCTAATCATGACTATTGATCATATTGCCAATATATCCAAACATTCTGTCCCAAGTCTCTCTATTTCAACATATATTTTCATAATGGGAAATATTTTATCCACCTTAACAATATAAGTTATTTATAATCTGGCTCCTTATCTATTATTTTCCAAATCAAAGAAGCCAGAATTATATTCATAAAGTGAAGAATTAATCAGAAAAAAAAATTTCAAATGAGTTGAAATAGTGTTCATTTTCTAGTATCATCAGTCTAGATAGAATAAAATTTTGAGTTACTAGACTCCAAAGATAAGTTTTCTTTCCTTGTTTCTTTTTTTAACAAGAAAAAGAACAAACAAAACTTATTATGTATCTAAGACATGGAACTGTTATACTCTTCCCAAGATGTTTTTTAACTTGGATGCATGGTGGTGGTGGTTGTTAGATGCCCTTGAGTTGGTCCCACTCATATCGACCCTACATACAACAGAACAATACACTACTTGGCACTGTGCCGTGCTCAACACTATTGTCAGTGCTTCTCTGCTATTCATCGGGTTTTCAAAGGCTGATTGTTTCAAGAGTGGGCTGCCAGGTCCTTCTCCCAAGCCCACAGAACCTGGTATTCCCAGGAGGTCTCCTGTCCAAGGACTAACCAGGTTGTCACTGCTTAGCTTCTGAGAGCTGACGAGATCAGACACCAGGGTGGCATGGCTGTAGGTGGGGGGCATTGTACATGCCTGTAATTCCAGTGACTTGGGAGGTAAAGGCAGGAGGATCATGAGTTTAAGGCCAAAGGCAGCCTGCATAACTGAGCAAGAACCTGTCTCAAAATAAAAAATAAGAAAAGATTTGGAGAGGTGGTGCAGTAGTAGAGCAATTGCCTACCTTGCTTGAGGCCCTGGGTTCAATTCCTCAGTACTAAAAATAAAAAAGATGACTTTTAAATTTCTAATTTCACCTGAATCCCTCTATTAAAACCTTTGTTAATGGAAGATTTGAATGTTCCAATTTTACTAAATTTTATTTATCTTGCTTGTTTAACACCCTGCTTTTGCTGTCCTGGTGTTTTCATAATTTTTTATGTTTGCCTGTTTCTCTTTGTAGGCTACACTTATACCATATACATTGTAACCACAGAGAGACCCCCAAATAATATTTGAATGGATTCTTGTTTAGGTGAAGAAAGAATGGAAGGAATATAGCAAAAACACATGAAAAAACCTAGCAAGTTTTCAAGTAGGTAAGCAGCAGAAGAGAGGTTATTATCATGGACAACTGCCTGTGTATTTGAGGTTCTTTTAGAGATGTTGAATGCTTTCTTCAAGACAAAAATGAGGCTCTGGCATTTGACTCTTGATAACTTAAGGTGTTCTGCCATTCTGTGCATTGAGCTCTTGCTGTGTCTCTCTTTGCATTAACATATTAATTTTTATTCCTGCCAAAGAAGTCATCTGAGATAAGAACATTAGTTCATTGGAGTAGAAATATGTCTATATCACTCTAAAGGAAAAAAAGGCTGTGTTCTGGACAGAACTACCCAGAAAGGCACAGTTTACATCCTTTCAAAAACTCTATCATCTGGAACATTTATTAGAACAAGAGCAACAATGCCAGGCTTTTTTAGGTTTTGGCATGTTCTTAATATATATTATCATTTTTCAATACTCACAACATCCAGGAGGCAGGAATTAGAAGGAAAGGTTAAGAGTGATGTCAAAGGGAGCACACCAGTATCTAAATAAGAAAAGATGCTTAATTCAGAGTAAGTACATTTGAGTTCTGGTTCTAATTCTTCAACTCATTACCTTGAGGAATTAATTCAAGTGACTTGGCTCCTCTGAGACTTCATTTTTTTTTTATCTATAAAACATAGGGCTTAGATTAGGAGCTCTAGTGCTAAAATTCTGTGCATACTTCATCAAAAAAAAAAAACATTCATTTCAAAACCAGAATTCTTCTGACCACAACTAGAAATAACATGTAAGACTTTAGCATCATTCCAGAGGATGGGATTTCTTCTTCTTACCCCCCAGAAGGACACACCCACTGGTCAGATCTTATACTGGATATAATCTTTCTCCACCTTCTTATAACTTCTCTCTTGTTGTTAATGGTAAGTGCTTGGGTTCCAGATAAGACATTGGAAAGACAACATCATGACAACAACCTATGAAGTGCAAGATTGGGAAGAGGGTGGAAGAGATGTGCGGTAGCATTGGAAACCAGAAAGAATGGCATCTGAACATCAGGAACTTTAACATGTATCCATTTGACATAAAGGAAGCAACATTAACCATCTAACGTCTTTGGAAATTTCATAGAAATGTCCCCATATTCTCTACCTCTGTACAGTGAGGGCAAGTGAGGGACAGGTACAGAGAGTGAAGTAGCAAGAGAGGCCCCTGTCTGAGATGATTCCCGACATGCTGACAGTGGGCTATGTTTTCTTCAGGGAGCATGCTGCCTACAACCAAATGAACACCCAGCATATTTAAAACTTGGAGAAGAGCACTTGTAACACCCTCTTTTCTTCACAACAAAATTACTTTCAAGGCTTGATGTAGCTCAGCAGAAGAATGCTCACCTTGGGTGCATGAGGCCATGAGTTCTACCCTCAAAACCAAAAATAATAATCTCATTATTAATTATAAAATAAAGCATATTACAAGAAGGTCCACAAAAGAATCACAGATATTGAAATTTTTCTTTTATTAAACTTTGTCATATAGTAGGGCCAGCAAAAAATTAACTAATTAATTAAAAGCAAATTAATACTACAGTGTCAAAAGGAGAAATAAGAAATGGAGTAATAACAATAAATGGAAATAAAACATAAACCTATATATTAGTCTGTTACTGTAATGAACAAAGCACTGATGCTTTTGCTTTCAGGCCTTCTACAAATTAGTAAATAACATTTCAAAACTATTTTTCTTCACATATTCTTATTCATTGATAGTGCAGCCTTGTCAATATATAGTTGGCCATAGTTGGCAAAAAAAAAAAGAAAGAAAGAAAGAAAAAGATAAAAAAGATACTATATTAACTTTAAGCTCAAAAAAATTTTCAAATAAAGCATCACACATACAAGTAATAAAAGTCTTACCTGTACATTTAAAAGTTTCATATAAAAATCTCAGTTTACCATAAATTCCAGAACCTGCCGTCCCACCCATATCTTTGTTTCTTCAGAGTCAGTTCCAGTTGCTTTCAAGTCTCTGCAGTCAAACACTTTCCACTAAAATAGCTTCCCCAGGAAATTCATCATGTTCTGTTTCTTCAAATTTATAACCACTGTATTCTCTTGTTCAGTTTGTAACTACTATTTAAATGCAGGAATACCTAGCTTCTCCAAAATTGGAAAACTGCTCACCAAGCAAGCTTGAATGATTGTGAAACTTTATCAATTTACTCTTGAAACAAACACAGGTAATCTCTTATGTTAGAAACTGGCTTCATAATTTAGAGTTCTCTGATTTATCTTCCAAAGGGAATACAATGTTTATTCAAAGTCAAGTAGTTTTAAATTTACACATTTCAAAGACAGGCATATGTAATTAAAACTCAACAGTAACCATGAACATTGTTTAGAACTTAGAGCTGCAAAAGATTCTTTAGAAGAAGAGTATCTTACCACAAACATTTTTTAAACTTCCTGGTACATGGTAATAATAAAAAAACAAATCAATATTTAACAGTTCTTCAGCTGTTTGTGAATTCTCTCCAGTCAACGCACACTCGCTTGCCCACACCAAAACTGACCACCACTCCTTTTTGTAGTCGCTTCTAAGAGGTGAAGGCAGCTGAGCATCAAAGCTCCTCCAAGGGTCAGTGAACACCAGTTTTCTAAGCTATGGAAGGAAATGTTGAAGAACTTAACAGTTTTGCTTTGTTTTTTTTTATCAAGTTTCCCACAAGAAAAGTGGGGTTTTTTCCAAGTGTCTTGGTCTCAAAAAAATTAAAAAGGATATTATAGCTACTTTATGATGTAAAAAGGATGATTATAAAGATGAGAGACCTCAAAGACATTGGAAGACAATGCAGAACCTAAAATCCAACTCTGCTGGATTAAGAATTTGGTATAGGACAAAAATGGCATTTCAAAGTACTAGGAAGAAGGATTATGTAATATGTACTTTAGATATATTTTATCTAAATCCACATAAAAGAAATTAAATGTGGTCCCTTCCTTATTCTACATAGAGCAATGAATTTTTGCTAGCTGCAGTGCCACAAGCCTATAAACCCAACAATTCAGGAGGCAAAGGCAGGAGGATTGCAAGTTCAAGGCCCAAAGCAGCCTACAAAATTTAGTGAGACCCTGTCTCAAATTAAAAAGTAAAAAATGGGCTGGTGGTGCAGCTCACTGGTAGAATGCTTGCAAAGTATGTGTGAGGCCCTGGATTCAACCTCCTAGTACTGTAAAAAAAAAAAAAGAAAGAAAAAAAAATTAATTCTAGGCAACCTAAAAAGTTAAATGTGTAGAATTTTTAGAAACCCACAAAATAAGATAAAATATATATATGAATTTTTAGCACCTTCTGAATTAAGGGAGCAATTTCAAGGCATAAAATCAAAAATAGAAACCATACAATAAAGAACTGACACATTCAATAGCATTAAAATTAAATTTCTAGACATAAGAACAAACTATAAAGAAAATTAAAAAGCATACATTAGTCATACATGATTGGTAAAGAGAGCTTTCACAAATCATTTAAAAAATTACAAAAATATCTAACCAAAAATGTACAAAGAATATGGAAGGCAATTCACAAAAAGTATCAATGTGAATGTCCTTAAAAAAAAGTTCAAAAGAGGAAAACAAGCAAAAAACAACCGTGACATATTTTACTCCTCAATTTGGAATTTATGTTCTATCTATTCAATGTTGACAAGGGATCAGCAAAATAAGTATTATGTGACATTGTATAATATATAAATCACCCTTTGGGGGAGTTATATTCACAGTAAATATCAAAAGCTCTACAAATATGACCTGTGACTTCACTTCTAGAAACATACCAGAGAAATAATTAGAGATGCATGCAAGGTTTATGTATGGAAATCCTCATTGCCTTGTTATTTTAATATGGATACAGAAATAATCTAAGTAGCAACAGAGAAGAATGATTAAATAAATTACAATGTATCTGGTAACAAAATACCATGCCTTTAGTCCCTGAAAATATATAATATTGAAATACCTTATTATATCTTAAAATATTCACAATAGTATTGAGTAGAAAAGACAGAAACCAAAATGGTTTCAATTTTTTAATAAAAATGATTCCGTTTTAAATATTGGTTATTTCAGGTGGTAAGATTATGGCTTATTTTCCTTCCTCTACAATTACTTACACAGTTATCCCCTGGTATCAGCAGCAAATTTATGCCTGAGCCTCTCTCCAACCTCTCCTGCACTCTCACAGATACCAAAATTCATGGATGCTCAGGTCCCTTGTATAAAATGGCATAGCATTGCATATAACCTCTGCACACCCTCCAGTATATTTATATCATTTCTAGATGACCTACAATACCTAATAGAATGTAAATGTTATGTAGATTGTCATATTGTGTTAAGAAATGACAAAGTCAAAAGCCTACACATGTTCAGTACAGATATAATTTTTTTTCCTTAACATTTCATTCTGCAGTTGGTTAAATTCATGGATACAGAAGGCTGACTGGTACTTTCTACATGTTTTATAATGATCATGTAATACTTTCTTAATCCAAAAGGAAACAATAAGGAAATAAGAAGGAAAAAGTTAAACTTGCTATAACTTAACTGTGTCTGGCTGCAATGCATCCCCATCAGGAGCAAGTGTGTCTTTACTGATTTATTTCCTTCAAGGGAGGGAGACAGCTTCCCCAGGTCTCCTTCCCTTCCAGGCCAAAGACACTGGAGGTTTCATCCTGGTGATTCATTAATGAAGCCATTGTGTAAGATAATGTGATTCACTCTCTCTGGATACCTACATGCTGCAAGTGAGATAAGACTTTGTTAGGGTTGAATTGTATTCCTCCAAAACTCTTATGTTGAAATGCTAGCCATAGTACTTCATAATGTGGTCATATTTGAAAACAAAATAGTTGGAGATACAATTAATTAAGATCATATTGGAGTAGGGTAGGCATGGAATCCACTATGACTGGTGTTCTTATAAAAAGGGGAAATTTGACACAAAGACATGAACAGAAGGAAGTCAATGTGAAGCCATAAAAGGAAAATGCCATAAGATGAAGGCAGAGATCAAAATGATGTTTCTAGAAACCTATGTACAGCAGATCGAAACACTTCCCGATTTTGTGCCAGGAGAACGATCTTATTTATCTTTAAGCCCATTGTTGCAGACACTGTGTCAATCCATCTGGTGGAGGGTTTTCCTCTTTTGCGTTGACCTGCCACTCTTCCAAAGATGATGTCCTTCTCCAGGGATTGTTCTCTCCTGACTACATGTCCGAAACATGTAAGTCGCAGTTTGGCCATTTTTGCTTCCAAGGAGCACTCTGGTTGTACTTCTTCTAGGACAGATCTGTTGGTTCTTTTGGCAGTCCATGGTATATTCAACAGATGTCTCCAGCACCACAATTCAAAAGCATCAATTCTTTTTCTGTCTCTCTTGTTCAATGTCCAGCTTTCACAACCATATGATGCCACTGAAAATATCATGGCATGAGTCAGACGCACCTTCATCTTCAATGTGACATCTTTACTTTTCTGTAGTATAGGCCACTTGTTATAGTAGCCTTGTTGGATGCTATTGAATCAGATCCAACTCATGATGAACCTGGGTAAAACAGAAAGAAACACTACCCAACACTGTGCCATGCAATTGGTCCTTTGATGTTTGAGCCCATTGTTGCAGCAACTATGTTTCTTCTCATTTTGAGTTGCGCAACATCAGCAATAAATCAGTGGGCTTTACTCCATTCACATCATTAAGGTCAACTCTACTTTGAGGAAGCTGCTCTTCCCCATTTGTATATTGAATGTCTTCCTGCCTGGGGAGCTCATTTTCTGACACTGTATTTGACAGTGCCTCTTTGCTACTCATAGAGTTTTCAATGGTTAATTGTTTTGGGAGTGGGCTGCCAAGTCCTTTTCCCTGGTCCATCTTAGTCTGGAAGCTCAGCTGAAACCTGTCCACCATGGTGGCCCTGCTTGTATCTGAAATACTAGTGGCATAGCTTTCAGCATCACAGTAACGTGCAACCCCCCCCCCCCACACACACACACACAGCCCAACAAGCTGATATGTGGGGCATGGCAGCCCTAGGAAACCAGTATAGACTCAGGAATCAAGTGACTCTTACATCAAGTGTTTGTTTCTCTGAAGGTTAAAACCACACTGGAAGGCAATTATTACTTTGTTCATGGGTAATCATTTTACAATCTTTTTGCCTTGGCTAATGTAAAGCACAAATCCCACCCAACAATGTAGAGAACCAATATTAAGAGGCTAAAGACTTCTGCGCCTACAGCAGTAGCCCTGTGGCATCGATCCCGTCAGATCTCGGAAGCTAAGCAGTGTCAGGCCTGGTTAGTACCTGGATGGGAGACCGCCTGGGAACACCAGAAGCTGTAGGCTTGGGAGAAGGACCTGGCAACCCCCTCCCAAAAATCAATCTGCCATTGAAAACCCTATGAGCAGCAGAGAAGCACTGACAATAGTGTTTCCTTGTTGTACAGAGGGTCGCTATGAGTCGGATACTGACTCGACGGCACCTAACAATGACAACAACAAAGAGTTCTGCAAACTAACATTGAGATGGTCTTCATAGGCAATCAAGTTATACACCTGTCCCAATTTTTCACCAAGAGACACATTTCCTCTTCAGTGCTGGACTTGGCTCCAGGTAGGGGAGGGGAGATTAGCAGAATGCTGGAGATGTACCTCAGTAGTAAAGTGCTTGCTTAGCCTGTGTGAGGCCCTGGGTTCCCTCCCCATCACCAAAAAAAAATTGTAGGAGAATTGAGTAAAAGCAACAAGTCTTCTGTACCTGCAGATGCCTAGGCCACAGAGTGCAGGATGGGGAGGAAGGGTTGTCCCATGTGGGCGCTTAAGCTGTGAACTGAGATGGCTCTATATACTTTCCAGTTTTATTCTCTCTGAATTGCAAATCCAATGGTTATCTTAAGCCTTTGAAGCCATTTTCTTAAGGATGATAGACTCCCTCATCAGCATGGGGAATCTGAGGCCAAGAATGTAGTCTACATGGGAGAAATGGATATGGAGTTTGAGCCTGTTGAGAGAATCCAGTTTCAACACCCCGGTGGTAACATGCACAAAAGCTATGCTGTAGCCTAGAAACCCTTCTAAGTAGTTGGTGGCTACAAGAATGAACTTGGGGAATCACATCAAATTTCTGTAGGGATACTCAGAAAACACCTAGAGAATATTTCTGAAAAAAAGACTGGACTTCTCACATGCTGGCAGACTGGGACTTACAGCAGTATTTATAGGAACTTAATTATTTTACAGCCTCAAAACTGAGCAAGGCTAGGACTCACTTCATATGAATACTATCAGATATCCAGAGTTTTTGAGAAGTTTGTACTTTCAGCATTTCCTTTCCAATATCTGTGCATTGATTTGGCATCACATCTGCAAGATTATGAGAATAGTAGTATTGCTCTAATACTGTGCACTATAAATTTCATTCTAATATTGCTAACTATTATCAAAATATGTAAGCTTAGTGAAATAAGGATAACCTGTGTCCATGTGGCGCTCACTTGACACAGATATATCTCAACTAGGGTCTTGTCTTCATTGCCTCAGCCACTGCTCTAATGCAATTCACCATAGGCTCTGACTTAGACTCCTTGCTGCTTCTGTTATTTTCCTCCAACCTATATTTCATTCTAGCAATTAGGTTAAAAGTGGTAACTTAACCCAGTAACAGTCCAATTAAAAATTTTCAATACTTTCTCAAGGAAAATAAATCAGATTTGTCAATCCAGCATATGAGACTCAAGGAGTTGGTGCTTCCCATTGCTTCGTCATTACATTTGGCTCTATCTGAGAATGCTTTTCCCCATTCAGCCTAACTCCTTATTTTCCTTCAGGTCTTAAATTTAATCTCACTTTTCTATTGATCCTGAATCTAACATGTCTCCCTATATCATCGCATTCATTTTCTTCAGTTACAGCTGTATATCCTCATTGTACATTAATTAGATACTTTATTTGTATAATATTGATCTTCCCCTCTTTTAAGTACCAGAAAGGCATAGATTGCTTTTCTATGGGCTATGTTCTGTCCTAGGGTCTAATATAATTCCTGATATATTGTAGGAATTTAGTAAATACTTCATGAATAAGAAAATAGATGCCCTGAAAATAGTATTCGAATTCTGTCTTAAGGAGAACACTCAAAATAGTCAATTATTTTTTATGGCCAAGATTTTCTTTTTTTTTATGGCCAAGATTTTTTCTTTTTTAAGACAGGAGTAAACTCTGTCTACATAGTTAAAGATGTCATATAAAACAGATCCTTAAGCAGAGAATTTTTTAATTTCTCAGAAGCTAGTCTGGCTAAGCTTCTCAATACTGTCACCATTTTGATAAAATAAAAATGTCTGGGAATCTCTTACAATGATATACTTAACTGGAAGTTATCCGAAATAACTTAATCATCTACCATTGGACCTCGCTTGGGCACAATTTTATAACTTGTTTTTCAGCTTTAAATAAGTACCAGGCTTTCCCTTAAATTTCTTTTCTCTGTGAAAGAAAATATAGGCCCTTGAACTGGCTTTGATACCAAATAGGTGTATAACTCTGATCCCCAACTTCCACACTCCTCAAAAGAGGATAGATAACACCCCACTCCCTAACTGATAGAACTGTTTTAAGAATTAAATAATTAGTTATTAAAAATGCAAAAAAAAACCTCTTATAATGCAGCAAAACATTAGGTACAGGACTACTCAATAAAGCACTTACCAGCAATATTCACAGCCAAATATTGAATTTCTAAAGACTTGTCTAATGAGGTGTCATTGGTTTTTGTATTTGTATACATACATCTGTCGGTAAATTTCAACCTATAGCCAATGAGATAAAAGAAAGTCTAGGAACAAAGGACAAAATAAAAGAAGTGGGGAAAAAAAACCAAGAATACAAATTCAATTAATAGAAGCGATGAATCTGTAAAGATAGAAATAAATTACCAATTCTGATTTAATGTATTTTATTTCTGAAGTTTATGCAAGTTACCTTATATATAGCCTTAGTTTTCAATTTTGACAATTTTATTAGTAATACTGAAATATTTTAAACTATCATTATATCTAATCTTCCTAAAGCACCTTGTTTCTTTGGCAGTAGAGACATAAATTGTCATTGCCTATTCCTATTGAACTTTGAAGTATAACATTCTTTTTGCTTAGCCAACCTAAATCAAACATGTGATGGAGCCCCTTTGGGTAATAATTATACCTGAAATATGTACCTGAGAAGTAGAAGGAATAACTTCTCAATTCTAGCTTCTTTTAATTTAGTTTTGTGGTAACTGATTTATGTATTTCTTGGGTTTCCTATTCAAAAGAATAAACCTCTATGCTTCCCAAGATAGTTGCAAATATATGCCAATGAATTATCTAATATCCCACACACATGCACACACCATTTTTATTTTTAATATATTGGCAAATGTGTGTGTAATATATCATTATTTGTATATACTACATCATTTTAATAAATGTATTATTAAATCAACTTACAAATGGCAAGCTTAAATTCTAGTAAACAGCATTTTGTATGTGCTGTCAAGGGTTCTGTATAAGCAACTTCACTTCTGCAACCATGTCAAAAGAAATATTTTTATATTCCTTGAATAGTTTTATTCATTACCACAATAAATTTTTCACATCATCATCAATAACCTAGAAAATTAATATTGATAAAGGCCTTTTGAGTTTATTGGGAAAACAGTTGTACATTAGGGCATAAAAAGTTTCTTGGTAAGTTTCAAAGTTTTTTTCATTATTTCATAAAAGGATTAAAGGGAAAATTCTTCTGCAAAATGTTGAAATGACATTTGGGTTGTATTGTTTTTGACACTTAAAAGACAAGCAATGAGAAGTTTGAGTACTCATCAAGTACTTTCTTTGGTGTATAAAAATGTTCTCTATCACAGAAATGGCACTAAGCAGGGAAACAATTTGTGTAACTTACCTGTGAGGACCATTGTCTATCTGTCTGTCTTTCCCTGTCTCTCTCATCAACTTGGATGACTTGACAACATCAATACAAACAAACACCCCCCTTTTGTCATAGCACTCTTCCCTCCCCAGGTTACTGGACTGGAGACACAGAGTTTTCCATTATCCTCCTGGATTAAAAAACACACCCAGAGAGATGTCCCTTTCCCAGAAAATAGTCTAAACTCAGAGTCTGTTCTAAGTACACAGAAAACATGACTAGAAGTCTCTTTGTAAAATCAGTATACACTGTTTTACTTTAAATCCAACCCAATACTTCTTTTTATTTTTTTCTTGCCTTTTTTTTTTTTTTTTTTTTTTTTTTTTTTTTTTTTTTTTTTTTTTTTTGGACTGGGGGTTGAACGCAGGGCCTTGCACTTTCATGCTTTATAAGTGCTGGACCACTGAGCTGCACCCTCAGCCCCATTTTTTTTCTTTCTTTCTTCTTCTTTTTTTTTTTTTTTTTTACTTTTTGAGACAGAGTCTCGCTAAATTACGCACTGCCTCTGGTCTTGAACTTGCAATTCTCTTGCCACCACCTCCTGAGCCACTGTGATTACAGGCGTGCACCACCGCACCCAGCTCCCAATACTTCTAGAACATGTCAGTACTTGTGTTGGTTAAAAAAATACATGTCCATTGTAGAAATTTATTTTGCAGAACACAATGTATACAAACAAGAAAATGATCATGGTGCTCCTACCTAAATGCAAACAATTTTTGAAAAATCTTTTAATATATAAATAGCCAGTACAAACATGTGGAGTACAAATCTGTTGTATATATTTTTACATATTGTTTTTACCTCAGGTTAATCATTTCATCTACATGCAAGAACTTAATCTTCTTCAATTTAATACTCCCTCCTATCATAATTTTTAAGCCCATATAGAATTTTCTCAGAAAAATTGTTGTTGTTGTTGTTAGGTGCCGTCGAGTCGTGTCTGACTCATAGCACCCACACAGGGTTTTCAATGGCAGATTGTTTCAGGATTGCCTCAGGAGTGGATTGCCGAGTCCTTCTCCAATTTTTGTGGTGCTGGGACTTGAACTCAGGACCTCAGAGACTGCAGAGCAGCACTCTATCAACTGAGCTAAATCCCAGCTCTCAGAAAAATTAGCATTTGTCAATCAAGATTTTTCCTCTCCTTTATTTCTAAAATTATCCAAGTTTTGGCTCAACTCAAGCAATATCATTCTGGTGAGGATATGGTACCCTTACATATCATCTATTCATTCTACATTTTGTCTACATTTACTCTTTTATATCTTCAAAAAGTATGTTAGTTAGCTGGTGCGTTGTTGTGGTAAAATACCTGACAGATACAAATTTGTGGGATGAATGGTTTATTGGGACTTACAGTGTAGAGGATCTATCTGTAGAGCCAAACACGCACAAAGGAGCAAAATATAGCAGGGCAGATGGCAGGGCCTGTGGCACAGAACCTCACATCTTGGTGATCAGGAGCAGAGAGAGCTACCAGAACTGCCGGCCTGCATAAAAACCTCAAAAGCTCACCCCCAGTGACTTACTCCTGGAAAACTAGGACCCACATCCCAAAGTTCCATGACTTCCCAGGACAGCACCACTACTTGGGGACCATGTGCTTAAACAAATGACCTTTGGGGGACATTTTAGATTCAAACCATTGTTCTTGTTGTTGATGTTGTTGTTGTTAGGTACCATCGACTCAGGTCCATCTAACAGTGATCCATCCTGTTTACAACAAAACAAAACACTCCCCAACACTGTGCTGTGCCCAGCACTATATCAGTGCTACTCTGCTATTCATAGGGTTTTCAATGGCAGATTGTTTGAGGATTGTTTCAGGACAGAGCTGCTAAATCCTTCTCCCATTTTTGTGGTGTTGGGCTCGAACCCAGAGACTCAGAGAATGCAGAGCAGCACTCTACAAGCTGAGCTAAACCCAAACCAATTCAACCCATAACAATAAGATATTCTATAAACTATCTAGTCTTCATTTGGGGGGCATTGCTTCTAAGTCCTTCTCTTTCTAGCAACAAGGACTTTTGATTCCTAGCACTCTAGCTTCAGTATACATACTGTAGTTGAAAAGAAAGAAAGTTAATTAGCGATCCTAAACCCCCAGCTGTCAGTCCGTTTGGCTTACAGTGAGAGTCTGCATATTGCCATGATGCTGAAAGCTATGTTACTAATATTACAGACCAGCAGGGTCATCCAAGATGGATAGTTTTCAGCTGAGCTTCCAGACTAAGACAGACCAGGGAGCAGGACTCAGCAGCCCACTCCCAAAACAAGTAGCCATTGAAAACCCTATGAACAGCAGAGAGACACTGTCAGATACAGTGGCAGAAAATGAGCCCCCAAGGGTGGAAGGCACTCAAAAGATGACTGGGGAATAGTTGCCTCCTCAAAGTAGAGTTGACCTTAATGACAAGAATGGAGGAAAGCCCCAGAGACTTCCATTTGCTGATGTGACACAACTCAAATGAAGAGGAACAACTGTTACCATCCATTAATAATTGGAACAGAGAACATACATGGTATGAATCTAGGAAAATTAAAATCATCAAAAGGGAAATTGAACACTTAAACATTGACATTCTGGGAATCAGCAATCTGAAATGGATTGGCGTGAGCATTTTGAATGAGATGATCATATGGTCTACTATGCCAGGAATGACAGATTAAAGAGAAATGGGGTTGCATTCATCATCAAAAAAGATATCTTAAGATCTGTCCTGAAGTAAAATGCTGCCAGTGATAGTAAAATATCCATACACCTACAAGGAAAGCCAGTTAATGAATATTATTCAAATTTGTATGCCCATCATTAAGCCCACAAATGAAGAAAGGGAAGATTTTTACCAGCTTTTGCAATCTGAAATAGAGCAAACATGCAATCAGGGTATGCTAATTACTGGTGACTATAATACAAAAGTTTGAAACAAAGAAGAAAGCTCAGTAGTTGGAAAATATGGCCTCGATGACAGAAACAATGCTGGAGATCACATGATAAAATTTTGTCAGAACACTGACCTTTTCATCACAAATACATTGTTTTCACCAATATAAAAGATGACTTGTTGTTAGGTGCTGTGGAGTCAGTATCCGACTTATAGTGACTCTATGTACAACAGATGAAACACTATTGGCAGTACTCCTCTGCTATTCATAGGGTTTTTAATGGCTGATTGTTTTGAGGGAGTGGGTTGCTGGGTCTTCTCCTAAGCCTACAGCAGCTGGTGTTCTAAGGTGGTCTCCTGTCCAAGTACTAACCAGGTCTGATCCTGCTTAGCTTCTGAGATCTGATGGGATCAGATGCCACAGTGGTATGGCTGCAGGCCAAGTGGTGACTATACACATGGAATTCACCAAATGAAATATACAGAAACCAAACTGACTACATTCATGGCAAGAGATAGTGGAAAAGCTCAATATAAAATGTCAGAACAAGACCAGGTGCAGATTGTGGGTCAGACCATCAACTGCTCATATACAGGCTCAAACTGAAACTGAAGAAAGTTAGAACAAGTCTACAAGAGCCAAGGTATGACTTTGAATTTATCCCACCTGAGTTCAGGGACCACTTCAAGAACAGGTTTGATGCATTAGATACTAATGATCAAAGGCCAGATGAGTTGTGGCATCTCTTCAAAAACATTATTCATGAGGAAAGCAAAAGGTCACTAAAAAGATAGGAAAAAAAGAAAAGACCAAATTACATGTCAAAAGAAACTCTGAAACTTGCCCTTGAATGTCCAGTAACTCAAATGAAAGAAAGACATGACAAAGTTAAGGATCTAAATAGAAGATTTTAATAGGCAGATTGAGAAGACAATATCAAATATTATAATGACATGTGCAAGGACCTGGAGATAGAAAGCCAAAGAGGAAGAGCATACTCTATTTTTCTCGAGCTTAAGGAATTGAAGAAAAATTTCAATTCTTGTGTGGCAATAGTGAAGATTTCCACAGGACAATATTAAATGACACAGGAAGCATCAAAAGAAGATGGAGGGAATACAGAGTCATGACAACAAAGAGAATTGGTGGATGACTAACCATTTTAAAAGGTTGTATATGATCAAGAAACAATGGTACTGAAAGATCAAGTGGAAGCTGCCTTGAAAGAATTGGAAAAAACAAGCTTCCCAGAATTGATGAAATAACAATAGAGCTGTTTCAAGAAACAGATGCAACACTGGAGCTGCTAACTTGTTTATGCCAAGAGATTTGGAGAAAAGCTACCTGGCCAACTCATTGGAAGAGATCCATATTGGTACATAGTCCCAGGAAAGGGGATCCAAATGAATGTGGAAACTATTGAACAATATCATTAATATCATACACAAGCAAAATTTTACCAAAGATCATTCAAAAGTGACTGCAACAGTACATAGAGAGAGAACTGCAGCAAAATCAAGCCAGATTCAGAAAAGGGCATGGAACCAGGGACATCATTGCTGATATCAGATAGAGAATATCAGAAAGATGTCTATCTATGTTTTATCAACTATGCAAAGGCATTTGACTGTGTGGATCATAACAAATTATGGATAATACTGCAAAGAATGGGAATATCAAGCACATAATTGTACTCATGAGGAATCTATACATGAACTAGGAGGTAATCGTTCAAACAGAACAAAGAAACACTGCTTGGTTTAAAGTTGAGAAAGATGTACATCATGGCTGTGTCCTTTCACCATACCTCTTCAATTTCTATGTTGAGCAAATAATCCAAGAAGGTGGATATTATGAAGAAGAATGCAGCATCATGATTGGAGGAAGACTCATTAACAACCTGCATTATGCAGATGACACAACTGTGCTTCCTGAAAGTGAAGAGCATTTGAAACATTTACTGATGAAGATCAAAGAACACAGCCTTCAGTATGGAATGTGACTCAATATTAAGAAAACAAAAATACTTACAACTAGGTCAGTAAGCAAACTCATGATACATGGAGAAAAGATTGAGGTTTTCCAAGATTTTGCTTTACTTGGTTCTATAATCTACACCCATGGAAGCAGCAGTCAAGAAATCAAAGGACACATTGCTTTGAGAAAAGCTGTTGCAAAGGACCTCTTTAAAGTGTTGGAAAGTAAAGATGTCGCACTGAAGATGAAGGAGTGCCTGAATCGTGCCATAGTATTTTCAGTTGTATCATATGGTTGTGAAAGCTGCCCATTGAGTGAGGGAGAGAGGAGAAGAATGGATGCTTCTGAAATATGATGCTGGAGAGGAACAATGAATGTACCATAGACTGCCAAAAGAACCAACAGATCTGTCCTAGAAGAATTGCAAGCCGAGTGCTCCTTGGAAGCAATGATGGCTAGACTGCATCTTATATATTTTGGACATGTTGTCAGGAGAGAACAATCCCTGGAGAAGGACATCATGTTTGGGAGAGTGGCAAGTCAATGCAAAAAAAGAAGACCCTCAACTAGATGGAATGACACATTGTCTGTAACAATGGGCTTAAACATAAAAAAGATTGTGTGCATGACATAGAATTGGGGAGTCTTTCTTTCTGTTGTACATAGTCACTGAGTCGGATCTGACTTGATGGCACCTAACAACAGCAATAACTATCCTAAAACTCTATGGAACTTCTCTGAAACCATCTACATCGGTCACTTCTGTGGCTGTAGGTACTCTACATCTTAGGGATCACCTTGAACGCAGGACTTTTCCACAAGGCTTACCAACTCCTCAGTCACTCTCTGAAACAAAAGACAGTCCCTTCTGTATATCCCTGCCCCAACTGTAGTTGGAAATTCTAGAACTCTGGTCACTTGATCTCAGTACCAGGTTATTCTACGGGAATACTATCTTTTCAAAATCACTTTCTAAAATAAATTCACATCCTCTCCAGTTTTTCTCTCCCATCTTGAACAACTCTTACCTGATTACCAAGTACAGGATGCTATTATATTTTCAAACTATTGATTATAGCAGCAACTAGATATCTTCTAGACTTAGGCTTTTAGAAATATAATATTCTGGTCTTTACAGGTCAAAACCCCTGGATTTCAAGAATCTCTCTTTGATATGAACCATAAGAGTCTGTTTTTGAACTCAGAAGCTAAGTTATTGACATTTTATCTTCTTTATTATATGAAGTATCTTCTCTGAGAGTATATGATAATGAAAAAATAAGGGAAAGATCACAGCAAAAAGAGATATAGAGTAGATTGTGAAGATAATTTCAGTGAACATATTAGAAATCTGAAGTCTATCTACCTAGCTATCCACCTATCTACTTAGCTACCTATTTATTTTTACAGAGTTCTTTTTTCTTTAGAGGATTCAAGCTGTCCATTACAGAGAATTCTGCAATGTCCCCCATTTTTCTTGAAGCTGTATGTTAGTTAACACTCAAAACATGCCCTCTGTCCTCAGTCTTTGGAATTACTGCACAGTACTTGCCATTAGAGTTGATGGGGTAATTTGCTTATTCTCCAAATCATAAAGTTTCACATGAAAGATGAGCAGTTTGTCAAAAGTAATATGTTATTATTTTCTAAAACATTAGAACATCCAAATAGGTTCTTTTTTCTTGGCACTAGCATGGAACTTCACAGTGGCAAGCTATTCTAAATTTTGAAGGTCATATCTGAAATGAAATTTGAAGTACAAATCTCTTAGACTTTCATCCAGAACTTGAAATAAAAATTCTTAAATGCATACTCTTTCTTTCATTCTTATTGCTAACCTCTTTCTCCACATTCATCATGGGGACTAGGGGTCTGCAAACTTTTCCTGTAATGGACCACATAGTAAATATTTTAGACTTTGCATCCTATCTGGTCTCTGTCACAACTACTCAGTCTTTTGTAGTATACCAAAAGTCACCAGAGAAGGCATATAAATAAATGAGTATAGCCTTTCAAACTAACTTAAAAAACAAGTGGTGGGTCGAAATTGACTCATCATTCAGTTTGATGCCCCATGTTTTAGATTATTTGGTCTCCATCTAAAAATTTCCTCCATTTTCAATTAATTCTCCATTCTCTGCTTTAGTAATCTTTGGGGGCCACAACCTCTCCTGCTGACATGATACAACTTAAATTTATATGTATTTCTTGATCTGGCAGGTAAGATCTTCTATAATATGAACATTAAAAAGAATAAAGAAAGAAAACCACACAGAAGAAAGTGTTGGGAAAACTAATCTAATTATATCTACATATTGGCTTTAGTAAGAATAGGCAAACAGTCCAAGAAGCATTTGCAAAAGATATAGAAACTTCAAGCATAAACTAAAGCCATACCAGTGGCTGTGCACGTGTCCAGTAATATTGGATGCCAAAGGTACAGATCCAGAGTGTTGTAACACATTAAGTGGCCAAGAGACAACATTCACAGTGCTTTCATCAGCCAAAAGTCCAAGGGGATGGGCCAGACTTTTGTTCAGCCCATGAACCAGGCACGCGGCAGGTTTATCATTAATGCACACAAGCCAAAGCTTGGTTTCTATGCATCTGGATTATGGCACAAAAAGGGACAGGATACATAGTTAGCTAAGGAACTAGGTCTACTGAGAAATAGCACAGAAAGGGACAGGATACATAATTAGCTAAGGAACTAGATCTACTGAGGAATTCAAATCAAGGAGAAACTTCCTCCTATCTTAGAGCAGATTGTAAAAATCTATTCACAAAGATGAAATTGGTCATGAGGCCATAAAGAGAAGGGTATGGTCTTTCTGAGAAATGCCTAAATTAGGTAAGTCACTTCAGAGGCCATGCCCTCAGCAATAAATGAACACTCTCCCCTTCTTGATGGTGGTTACAGAAACAAGAGATGAGAGGCTGAACGAACCTAACCCACCCACATCAACCAAAGACTAGAGGAGACATGTAAATCCTGACTTGAAAAATGTAATAAATTTAACTGCCATGCGGAGCAGAACAGTTGCATCAGCAAATATTTAGCTGTAGCCTGACTTTAAGAAAAATCAGATAATATCCAAACATAATGTTAGTCATCTTAGAAAAATCACTATTACAACATCAATGATATTTATCATCAATAAGAGCAGCAAATGTTTGTTTGTAGAAAGAACTAAGGAGAAAATGAAATCATAATTAGATGGTAACTAGGTGAGCACAGAATTAGTAGAAAGGTGATTTGATGTATGAATTTGTTGTTGTTGTTGTTGTTGTTTAATGCCATGGAACCCACCTGCTTCTCAATTGAAATATCTTCCTTCTGAGTGGATCCAGAACATGCTGCATTTGCTGTCTACAATTCTTTGCATCGCTTCTCACAGGAGTGACACCCTTCTTAAGAAGAAAAACATTTGAAATTCAAAGGCGTATTTAGAGGCACACAGTTCCTTGACTATTGTTGGACTAGCATTGCCAACATTTATCTCCTTGAAACAATCCTTTTTCTATATTTTCTCTACTGGCCAATCCTTATTTTGATAGATACTGTCTTTATTTAAATGAGTGAATATGTACAATCAAGTTACAATAAAATCTTGTTAGTATGGGAACCTTTTTTACCTTTCCTGGGATTTTGCTAATCTCTGTGCTAGTATACTCCCAAAGTTTTAACTCTCAAGAAATATTCTCTTTTATTTAATTCCTGAGATAGTAAAAGCCTTCATGTAGGGAGTAATGTGAAATGAAAACTACAAAAGCACACAAAAGAGTATACCAGACATACTGGAATCTAGTGGGTAGAAAGGGAATTTTAGGGGCCCAGTTGTTAGATGTCAGTTCAGTGGAGCTCACTTAAAATAATTACAAGAATCACTACACTGTGGTCAACTTCCTACCTCAAGTAGTATTGGCTTAGGGATAAGTGTGGGACTAAATCAATAGGGCAATTGGAGTAGGGAGGGTAGCCAAGGGCATGGTGCTTGTAGGTCAGAAGATCCAGCTTCTGGACAGCTGGTGAAAATAGAAATAGCATGAACAGAGGCCCAGCATAAAGTGTAACAGGAGCCCCCAGTGGGAAGAAAGGAATGAATAAAGATAAGCCTGGGTGAGGATTAAGGGAAACCAAATAATAATCTAGGAATCTAAGAACTGGGAATTTGTGCTGATCCGCTTGGAATATTAGCTTCACAAGTTGGAAAACAAGAAATGGAGAATGAGAGACTATAGTAATAAGAGCCTGTAAATAAACTAATAAGTATTCTGAGGTTTTCATTTATGAGTTGCTTAACCATGAGCAGGTCAGTAATGCTCACCAGCTCATTTGAAAAATGGAGCCAATAAAACTGCCTCATAGGGTTATTGTAAGGATTAAATAAGATAGTGCATATAAAGTGCTTATTATAATATCTGACACATGAACTACACTGATAAAAGCTATTTCCTTTTTTTCTAGTGTCAGAAATTCTTAACCTAGAATAGCCCCAAGGAGAATCACAGCTGTATGTCAGGAAGAGAGCATAAACCCCTTCAAATTGTCTATAAAAATTTATGTATATCTATGCGTATGAGTGGGGCTGGGATTTAGCTCAGTTGGTAGAGCGTTGCGCTGCAGTCTCTGAGGTCCCGAGTTCAATTCCCAGCACCACAAAAATGGGAGAAGGGCCTGGCAATCCACTCCCAAGGTAATCCCGAAACAGTCTGCCATTGAAAACCCTATGAGGGCCACTATGAGTCGGATACTGACTCGATGGCACCTAACAACAACAACAACAACAACAACAACAATGTGTATGAGTATACTTTTCTAGGAGAAGGGACATATATTTTTCAAGAGCTTCCATGACTGGAATAAAGGTTGAGAAACACTGTGCTAATCCACATAGATAAGAGATAATTTTTAGCCCTTAACTGGCAATATCAGGTAACAAAAGATCCTTAGTAGGCATCACTAAATTCCCTGATATATTCAGTACCATGGAGTCATCCAAGACCCCAAACAACAAAACTGTTATTATTTAAGATAGATATTTTCAAGGTTTATTATGTTATTAATAATATTAATTAGGTCAATTATATTAATTTGGAGTGATTTTCACCCCACACTAATAGATTTGGGGTCTGTTTGACCCCATGATACCAGTTAAAATCTAAAATTCATTTACTAATAGGAGAAAATGTGATCTTAATATATTAACAGGCCGGTTTCCCATTGATTGAAACTGAGCAGCACTATACCTCAGGAAACTGTCTTTTAATTCTGACAGACATGCAAACATGCTTGGAATTGAGGAGTGATCGTAGAACAGAGAATTCTCTGGTTGACTCAATGGTTGACCCTACTTAGATCTGGTGATGCATTGAAACTTTGCTCTCCCTTCTGTTTTTCCTGCCATCATTAACTAAATTATCTTCAGACTGATTATGACCTGCCTTTCTCTTCAGAACAACAAATACTATTAACTTATTCTGACTTTCTAGTCAGAAATCAAGAAGATGATCATGGTAATAAAAATATAGAGATTCCAGACAACATTTTACTTCTGCCACTCTATTTGCCAATATTTATCAGCTAGAATATATTTGGCGCCGCAGTGTTTACAGTGAACTATGATAATATAATGCATGCTTTGATTTGTGATGAAAATAATTATGACAGGGAATATTCTGTATAATGACAGAATAACTAGATCTACTTGACAATGTTGATGTTTTCAAAATACTGAAAAGGAGTTTTTGAATTAATAAAAAATAAAGAACCGGTCTGGAAATTATCTACTCTTTTGAATGTTAAAATCATTAATATTTTATGTACACCATGAAGATAATAAATTGAGACATAAAATATTTTTGTGAATCTAAAAAAATAAGTCAAGTCCATATAAAATTTTCCTTTGTCAAAGTTAATATTTCAAAATAAATAGGTAAACATTGAATTAATAAATATGCAAAGGATCATAACTCTAGTTCCTTAACATATTCATAAGCCAATTAAGAAAAAAATGGCTGGTATTTCATTATTGGTAGTGGAAAGTTTGGTTCCAGGAGTAATTAGTCTGCTGGTTCATGAGATTATATATTGAGCTGTTTCTTACATATAATCTGCAGATAATGCTTATTTTATGTCATCTAAAAGAAATAATTTTGGCTACTGTAAGACCACAATAAAACATTTCTAAGGACAAAAAAATGTGTTTTGTGGATGATTCTTGATATGTGAGTAAGTATTTGGTTAGGACTCTATTCATGGAGCTAGCAATTCCCTTCTAAAAGGTCTGCCCTATTGTGGATTCATGCATTTGCATTTACATTGCTTTACCTGTCAATCAGTTTTACTCCCTGAGCTTTAATGAAGCAAGCTCAGGAGCATGGACCAAAAGAAGGAAAATGGTAAAATTTTCAGTGCATCTGTTTTTGACTTAGGACTGTGCATGGTTTAGTTGAAATGCTTTACAGGTAAACTATACCACTGCTAGTTCAGATTTTCACATTCAAAACTTTTTTTTCCAGATTTTATGTAAACATTGTCAATTTAGAAATTAGTTAACAAAAGAAGATCTGGTTAAGTTTGCAGATGATGGTAGTAGAAGAAAGATGAAAATTGATACAAAAAGATAGATGTTAGAGACAGAACTTAACATAATATTTAAAAGTTTATAAATTCCCCATGGTCAGTGACGATGTTAGTTTAGTTCACTATGATATCTCTACTTCTTAGGACTATGTGTGTTATATATTGTTGTTGTTAGGTGCTGTGGAGTCAGATCTGACTCATAGCGACCCTATGTACAACACTCCCAACACTGTGCCATACCCAGCACTATGTCAGTGCTCTCTGCTGTTGATAGGGTTTTCAATGGTTGATTATTTCAGGAGTGGGTTGTCAGGTCCTTCTACCATTTTTACAGTGCTAGGGATTAAACCCAGGCTGGTATTTAGCTCAGTTGGTCAAACAGTGCGCTGAAGTCTCTGAGGCCCCGAGGTCAATTCCCAGCACCACAAAAATGGGAGAAGGACCTGGCAATCCACTCCCAAGGCAATCCCAAAACAGTCAGCCATTGAAAACCCTATGAGGGTCGCTATGAGTCGGATACCGAGTGCACCTAACAACAACAAGGGATTAAACCCAGGGCCTCGAAGAGTGCAGAGTGCCACTCTGTCAAACTGAGCTAAACATACAGTGGACACCATATTAGAATTCTTTTAAGTAAGTGAACTTGTAAGTGATGAAATTCTCTGAAGACATACCCAACTAACATATCACTGGAACACTCCAGCAAAGAAGAATAACTATGTATTAGGGATGTTGTATAAGAGGATCAAGTTTCACATAAGCATTTAGATTTACATGACCTTATTTATGGTTCTAGTCAATTACGAACTTCTGTGTCTTCCCATAAGACAAACACGGCGAATAATTAAAAAAAAAAAGTGATGTGTTCAGACAGTAAATTATAACATTCCTTTTTGATACCTTCTACAAAATAGCCAAAATAAACTGAAAACTCTTATGAAACAAGTAGAATGTTTGTTAAATAAACATTTTTATGTTAAATTTAATCATAAATGTTACCTTCATAAAGGATTCAAATTAGTAAGACCCAAATGGAGAGTAAGTTTTTCAACATTCAGATAAATTGAAATACCTAACACAATCTATTTAAGAGACATGTAACCTAGTTGTTTTGATTCATTCATCAGTCTTGAATTCATCACTCTTGAATATTTTGTAGAATTCATCAGTCTTGAATATATTGTAGAATTTTTCTGCTCCAATCTTGTATTAATTTCTTCCTTCTTCCCCTTCTTTATTAAGAAAAATGTTTGTTTTTTATTTGTTTGCAAAGCAAAGTTTTCAACACCTTTGTCATGAAATTACTCTCTTCAGATATTCAAATACTATGTTCTATGTTGTCATTTGCAGTGTTTGGCCTAAAGTAAAACCATAAATATTCAGCTTCATGCCACAAAACATCTGCTCTTTGATTGCAATATGCTACATTTATGATTTTGTTTCAAGAACTCTGACTTTTATTTACATGTGCCAGATTACATCCTATAAAACTTGAAGTGACTGCTTAGCATTAAGACTTACAAATAATAATAAGATATATGCAGGCACGTGCCAATAAATTGCCTTTTGTATTCTTCCTCCATGGCACAATATTTCATAGTCCCTCAGTAATTCCACAGAAGAGAGGCAGGGATCCAGAGTCCTGGAGTTCATCTCACATCTGACTCTAATTTCACATACCCATAAAAAAAGTTAATTATAATAGAGTTCACTATTCGGGCTAAAAGGCAGGATATATGTGTGAAGGTTGTGGGGGTGGAAGGAGATATAGCCCTATGAATATTTAATTACTCAACTTAAGAAAGAAATATTACTTTTTGGACTAACTTGAATTCTCTTTATACAATAAGAACGCCTTTGTCTCCCATTTGTGTCTATTTAATTCAGAAATTATGATTTTCTCTCTACAAACTGGGCCTGCAGCTGTAGCCCTGTGGAATCCGATCCCTTCAGATCTTGGAAGCTAAGCAGGGTCAGGCCTGGTTAGTACTTGGATGGGAGACCACCTAGGAACACCAGGTGCTGCAGGCTTGGGAGAAGGATATGGCAACCCCCTCCCCCAAAAAATCAATCTGCCATTAAAAACCCTATGAAGAGCAGAGAAGCACTGACAATAGTGTTTCCCTGTTGTAGAGAGGGTCGCTATGAGTCGGATACCAACTTGACAGCACCTAACAACAACAACAACTCTACAAACTGAGTACAAGTTTTGAGGCTTCTACAAGGCTCTTTTCAAAAATCAACTATTTGGAAATCCTTGGATTATTGAAAGCTCCTCATATACTAGTTTTACTTTCTAAAGAAATTATGTGTGCATAATTTGTACATATGTTTTGTACATTAGTCATAGAGAAATACAAGAAAATATAAAGTATTAACAGCTCAAAAAGATGTTTCAAGAACTTTATGACTCTGAGTACTGAATAATATATCTGGATATGTTGATCAAATACTTAAAAAGAAAAAGTATAGCCAATATTTTATTTATTAGCAAAACTGACCACTCTCTTTAGAAAATATTTCATGGTGGTTTTGTTTTGTTTTGATTTGTTTTGTTTTGT
Organism: Pedetes capensis; assembly: GCA_007922755.1. NCBI lineage: Eukaryota > Metazoa > Chordata > Mammalia > Rodentia > Pedetidae > Pedetes > Pedetes capensis. The sequence goes on along the minus strand of VMDO01009454.1, from coordinate 3,401 downwards.
TTTGTTTCATGATAGAGTCTTACTATGTAGCCCAAGCTGGCTTCAAACTCACAAATTTTCCTGTTACCACCTCCTGAGTGCTGGGACAACAGGTATGTGTGCCATGCCCAGCATTAAAAATCTTATTTTTTGTGTAGCCTATTTGCTGATGTTTCTAATTTGCAAGTATAAGAAAGCAAATGATGATGATTGAAAGACTTTTATAGGGTGAACTAAAATCCAGAAGTGATGGCCAGTATCAGTCCTACAAATTATAAATTTGTTAATATAGTTGCTGCATCTGCATCCACTTTTAAGCCCAACATAAGGTGTTTAAAATCCAGTTGGATTCTGTCACCTTTGGATGTTCTCTCTCTTTGTGGTTGTGAAATGGCCTGTTTGTTCCTCATCCCACTGACTCAAAACCCAGCAAAACTTACAGCTGCTGACCACCATGATAGAACTTAATGGTCAACACCAGAGTCATGCAAATGAATTCCCCCTTTGTGAATTTTCTTTAAACCAGCCAATCCACAACCCCTACAAAAAAAACCTAAGGGATAACACCCATCTTAATAAAAATAAAGCCTCTCTCCCTTTCCCTTTCTCTCTCTCCCTCTCTCTTTCTCTCCCCTCTCTCTCACTCCCTCTCACTCTCAGGCTCTCTCTCTCCTTCTCTTCCTCCTCCTCCTCCTGTCTGTCCACGTCTCTGTTTCTTACACTGCATCTGCTGTTCGAGCTCCCCATTGGCTGTGACCCTCTCAAGGCCTCTCATCCCCACCCCTAAATTTTCTGAGACCTGTAATAAATGCTTCTGTTTCACACATTTTGGGTTCAAATGGTTTCACTTCCTCCTTATAGCTCACCTGACACACACCTGGACCTAACTTCCCCTTGGTCAGGGATCATCTACCTAGAGAGTAGTTATCTTGGCTTCTGGTTGCTCTGAATAGAGACCTCAAACCCACATAAAAAAGAAACCATGACAATAAAAATCACAAATCACACCCAATAGTTCACTCCACCAACACCACTACCTCCTGAATTGCCACCAAATGCTGAGTTAGAAGCTTTTGAGGATCAAAGCATGGAGAGTTTTACATACTTGTATTTATTTATAAATATTTTCCAAAATTCTCCAAGTTTATTTTTCGGAAATTTTCAAAAATTCCTATAATAGCTGAAAAATTAATTTGCATACAAAATATATAGAGAGGAAAAGTTTAAATGATGCCAGCCAACTACTCTAAGGATTTAAAAGAATTTCTTATGGTCAAACTTTAACTGTCAGGGAGAATTTCTGACAAATATTTTGACTTATTTTAAAATATAAAACACTTGTACTTAAACTAGAAAGCAACTGTCCTAAGAAGTATTGAAATATGCAAAACTTTCTTTATAACACATACTTTTTAGTGTTAATTGCCACCATCAGTCAATTTGACACATAGCAATGCTCACTGGGGATTTCAATGGCTGATTATTTCAGGATTGCATTGGGAGAGGATTTTCAGGTCCTTCTCCCATTTTTTGAGGTGCTGGGGACCAAACCCAGGTCCTCAGAGAGCACCACTCTATCAACTGAGCTAAATCCCAGCCCACAATGCATACTTTAAGTGAGAAGAATTTTGAATGGATACCTAGGCACCTAGCCATTTTAATTCATTTTAATAACATTAAACATAAGACACAGAGTAATAACAAATAGATACAATAAACATGAGTTTATTGGTTTGAATATGTTAAACAGAATGATAAACAATACAAGCATTTGTATTTCCTAACACTATTTATCTAAATAAAATTCTTATACATTACATTTTATATTAATTGGAATCTAATAACTGCAAAATTTTGAAAGAATTAAGCCTGGAATAATTCAGATAGTGATTATCATAGTTTACATTATCTGCTTTGAAAGTGAATGCCTACAAGCTTTCAACAGTCTTAGGTAATGTTTAACCTCCATACTCAACTCTCCTTTCTCCATTTCATGATGAGTTAGCAGGTACTTTAATTGAATATCTTCTTTCAGAAACTCTGGGTGAACAATTCTTGTTTGATAATGAGAAAGGCCCTGGGGGAAAGTAAAATTTCTGTTTACTGTTATACATGTGGTAAAATGAGGCCTGCAATGTGTTTATTTTTAAACTTTCTACAAAAATGTAATTCTAGAGATACAGTCCCAGATGACATATTTCAACTAGTAGTTCTTAAATGCTGAAAATATACTCACACTGTTGTTGTTAGGTTCTGTCAAGTCGTGTCCAACTCATAGCGACCCTCATAGGATTTTCAATGCCTGATTGTCTTCAGGATTGCCTTGGGAGTGGATTGCCATGTCCTTCTCCCATTTTGGCAGTTCTAGCAATCGAACTCAGGACCTCAGAGACTGCAGAGCAGTGCTGTACTAACTGAGCTAAGTCCCAGCACACTCACACTGTTAGGCACTGTAAATTCTTGTTTTTATATAAATATAGAAATGTTATATAAATTTAAGTAAAAACAATAAAATTGTAATTATATACCCACACTTGAATCATACTTGAGTCTCGACTTTTTAAAATCCAAAATATACATATTTATTTATATATTTTTCCATTCAACAAATTTATTAAGAACCTTGTTTTATGGCTGGGGATGTAGCTCAGTAATAGAGCACTAACCTAGCATTTGTAAGGCCTTGGGTTCAAATCATCAGTGAAAATAACAAAACAAAATAAAAAGCCGTGTTGCCTCTGGAGTGAATCTTTGTTGTTGTTGTTGTTAGGTGCCCTCGAGTCGAGTCCGACTCATAGCGACCCTATGTACAGCAGATCGAAATACTTGCCGATTCTGTGCCAGGCAAACCATCTTATTTATGTTTAAGCCCATTGTTGCAGACACTGTGTTAATCCATCTGGTGGAGGGTTTTCCTCTTTTGCGTTGACCTGCCACTCTTCCAAACATGATGTCCTTCTCCAGGGATTGTTCTCTCCTGACTACATGTCCGAAACATGTAAGTTGCAGTTTGGCCATTTTTGCTTCCAAGGAGCACTCTGGTTGTACTTCTTCTAGGACAGATCTGTTGGTTCTTTTGGCAGTCCATGGTATATTCAATAGACGTCTCCAGCACCACAATTCAAAAGCATCAATTCTTTTTCTGTCTCTCTTGTTCAATGTCCAGCTTTCACAACCATATCATGAGACTGAAAATACCATGGCATGAGTCAGACGCACCTTTGTCTTCAATGTGACATCTTTGCTTTTCAATACTCTAAAGAGATCTTTTGCCACAGCTTTTCCTAGAGCAATGCGTCTTTGGATTTCTTGACTGCTGCTTCCACGGGTGTTGATTATAGAGCCAAGCAAAGTCAAATCTTGGACAACCTCAATCTTTTCTCCATTTAATGTGAAGTTGCGTGCTGACCCAGTCGTAAAGA